>CM068370.1:446939197-447061697 GCA_034769895.1 Magicicada septendecula | reverse complement strand
TAATAACAGTGGTAACAACGCTTATAAAGCGCACATCCAGTGGAATTATGCCTTAACCAATTACATTTTTTCGTCAAAATAATTTTTTAAAACAATTGTTCTTCAGAGTGTAAATTCTCTCCACTCACAAGCACTCAGAATGTTACAGTGGTCACCATATGGTGGTGAACGACATACATCTCCCTCGCATTCGCACAAACACATAACATCGAAACAAGGTTTCTGTAACTATGAGAGAAATCTTTTAAAAAATTTAATTACACATAAAAATTTAATTAACACTTTAATGATTGTTTATCTCAACTTTTTATGTTATAAACCACATACGTTTTTTAATAATTAAAAACAGAATATAATTTCCTACAATTAATAATACTTGATCAAATACAAAAGAATGTAGACACATCAAATGATAGTTAGTGTGGTATTAAAAAAAAAACATGTATTCTGAATTAAAGTCATTTTGATATCTTAGATAACAACAGACGCGACAACGGTTACGAAGCGGACATCCGCTAGAGTCATGCCTTGACCACTCATATTTTTTTACTAGCGAGGTATACGCTGTACCAGTAAAATTATACATCATATAGTATATCTGATTAACCAGCTTTGTTTTAGCAATTAGCAAATCTTTTATTTGAAGATATTCAATATTATGGTTGTTACAATAACTAATTGATGTTTTGAAGAGTTTGAAAAACTCATTACGAATAAATACTTTCATTTTGTAAATATTCTTTTCGTTTCGTATTGATATCCATCTACTCAGTGTCTTACGATTATTTCTAAAATTATAATCGAATTTAATCATGTTGCATTGACAATATAATCTATTATTACCATTTATTTCTCTGTTTAAAAGTTTTTCTACAATATTAGATCCAAGCAACACCTTTTTCTTTCTCTGAAAATGAATAGTTAACATTAAAAAACGACAAAAAAAATAGAGAAGTCTACTTCATCATTTAAAAACATTTTACTATTAATGTTATTATTACTATTATTATTATAATAAATCAATCCTGTTCTCGTTTATTTGGTCTGGAAAAAAAGAGACAAAAATTAATACATAACCACTTCTGTATAAGTAATTATTAGTGGTACTGAAATATCATACTCACATAATCAATATCCAACTGCACGCTCACTTTCTCGTTCGCCAGCGGAGTGTGTGAGGTTACGCATAGTGATAGGACACAAGGCTTCACAGCTTTCAATTGCTCCTCTGTAAATACGTCACACCATCTTTTAGGTAGGTATACATAGAAAAGTTTATCCTCCGGCTGAGGACAGGCTCCGGTATCTTCCAAATCTACCACAACTGACTCCCCGAATTTCGTTTTCACAAATTTCATGTGAATTATATGATACTTTACTCCTAAAGGAAGACTTGACAAGTCTCTTTTTGGTAAAAAATTTTCAACTGTCTTCGCGTTCGCAACGATTCCTTCCATGGTGAGTACTGATGACTGCACAGGGAAACACTGGCGTATTTATTCTGTTTCCCCCGACCACGTTCCTTCCTTCTAAAGCGTCATCTCCTTCGGTCACGACACCCTACCCCGCACCTCCACCGCAACGGTAACGGCTATAATTTTGCTTCCTACCCCACCCCGCGTCGTCACGGACCACCATCTGCTTTCGGTCACGACCGGACGACGACATCCTACCCCGCACCCCCACACCGCACCCAAAGCCTCACCACCACCCCGCACCTCGCCTACATATTTTGGTCAATTACTTTGTCTGTCGCTCCGCAACGACCGGGTTTACCCCCCCCACCCCACCCCACCCCCGCACCCCACTCGAGTCCGTCGGTCACGGTCACCCCGCACCCCACCCCGCGTCGTCTCGGGCCACCATCTGCTTTCGGTCACGACCGGTCGTACAACCCAGCCCCCCGTACCCCGCACCCTACATCCCGCGCGAGGCGACTCAACGAGCGCGCTTCGGTCAAGGTCGCCGGCATCCTGTACCCCGCACCCCGCCTACCTCTCGGTCACGGACACCGGCTGCAACCTAGCTCCCTACCCCGCACCACCATCCTACACCTTTACCCCGCACCGCATCGGTCACGGACGTCGGCTTCCTACACCGCACTCCCCACCCCACCCAGCCCTCCGCAACGCGCGTCATCGGTCACGACCGGACGATGACATCCTAGCCCGCACCCCCACCCCGCACCTCCAGCACACACCGCATCGGTCACGACAACCCCGCACCCCACCCCGCGCAGCTGCTCCTCGCGAGCGGAGCGCGGCGACAGCGTTACCGGTCACCGGACTGTCTATATAGGGAACCGACTACGCGAAGCCGGCCTCACTCCTTTCACAATGACCGACAGCAGCAGCAGCAGCGGCAGCAACAGCGAACACCGTGCTATCAATGGTAATGTAATTACTATAAAATTTATGATACTTGACAATACACTAAACACACAAACAGTGTTATTAGATTACAAACACACGGTTATTGATAAGATTTGTAGCGAAGCCGTTGCATTAAATAATTATATAAAGTGGTATTTAGCAGTTCGTGTATCTTTTAAAAAATTAATAAACACCGAAAATATTTATTGTAATGCGGTATTTAGATCACGTACAGAACTTAAGTCACAGTATGACGATATCGATGAACAGTATTCGATAGCTAGCGAGAAAATAATGGAATCCGTTGACAAATTCACGCGTGACGGAAGCGGGTGGGTCGAAAATGGTGTCGAGTCGGTGGAAATAAATATTACAAAATACAATCCTCTTGTGGGGTCGAGCTTTCTACCTACACCATCGAAATTGTCACACAGTAGGAAAGGAATTATTAATGTGAAAAATTTAGAAGATGAAAAGTGTTTCTTGTGGTCTGTGCTCGCCTGTATACACCCGATCGCGTGTAACCCGCATCGCGTTAGCCATTACCTTCCGTACGAAGAAGAAATAAACATGAAGGACATACCTTATCCCGTCGCAGTCAATAAGATAAAACGTTTTGAAAAATTAAACGAAAACATATCCGTTAACGTTTTTGGCTACGAAGGCGAGGTATATCCTTTACGTATTACTGAACACCGCGGTCGAAAGTACCACGTAAACCTACTGCTACTGTCCGACGCGAACACTACTCACTACTGCCTCATACGGAACCTTTCGCGTATGCTTTCGTCGTTGTCAAAACGAAACGGCGCTTCGTTTTACTGCAACTACTGTCTACACCGATTTTCTGACAATAAAGATACTAACGCGGCGCGAAAACGAGTTGAAGAACACGAACGTAACTGTTCTCAGCACGGAGTACAGAAAGTAAAACTTTCTGACGAGAACGAAAAGTGGATGTATTTTAAAAACTTTTCACTTTGTCACCGCGTACCTTATACGGTATACGCTGACTTCGAATCGTTTATTGTTCCGACCACCGGTAAAAACGTGGCACATCATATACCAGCCAGTTTCTGCTATGTGATAGTTGACTGGATGGGAAACGCCGTCAAGGAACCTGTAATATACCGCGGTAAAGACGTGGTGGACACGTTCCTTCGTGTACTTTTAGTCGACGTTCAACGACTCGATAGAAAGTTTAATAAACCGATCCAAATGACAGCGGCCGATGAACGGTCATTCCGAAACGCTACGCACTGTCATCTGTGCAAGCAGCCGTTAACGGACGACACGGTTCGAAACCATTGCCACATAACGGGAAACTATTTAGGCGCTGCTCACAATGCGTGTAATATAAATTATAAAATACCAACACACGTTCCGGTTTTTTTCCATAATTTAAGTGGCTATGACTCGCATCATTTGATGCAAGGTTTCGGAAAGTACAAGGAAGATGAAATAACGTGTATCGCTACTACAAGCGAACGTTACATCTCCGTTACACTCGGTCAGCTCCGGTTTCTCGATTCTCTGCGGTTCATGAACGCGTCACTTGAAAAACTCGTCTCCAACTTATCCGCGGATAAATTTAAAATCCTTAATCAATTTTACACGCGTAATGTTAATTTATTGTTGCGTAAAGGCGTGTACCCTTACGAATACGTTACGGACGATTCAAAATTTGACGAGAGGCAGTTACCGGACCGCGAACATTTTTACAACGGGTTGACAGAGTCGGATATAAACGAAGAAGATTACGCGCACGCTCGAGCGGTTTGGTCGGCTTTCGACATGCAAACGTTCGGTGATTATCATGACCTTTATTTAAAAACGGATGTACTACTGCTTGCTGATGTATTTGAAAACTTTCGAAACATGAGCCTACAGTACTACGAACTCGATCCGTGTAACGTTTTTACCACCGCCGGTTTAGCGTGGAACGCGATGCTGAAAATGACAGGAGTTAGGTTAGAGTTACTCCGCGATATAGACGTACACCTGTACATCGAAAGAGGTATCCGTGGCGGCTTAGCAGCAATTTCTAATAGGTACGCCAAGGCCAACAACCCGTACATTCCCGATTATGACGCAAGCAAGCCGCATAACTATTTACTTTACCTCGATTGTACCAACCTGTACGGAACGGCTATGACGCAGCCTTTACCACTGTCCGGTTTTCGATGGTTGGAACGTACAGTGATCGATACGTTGAACGTGCACACGTTACGCGACGATGGTGACACCGGTTATATCCTGGAAGTCGATCTGGGGTATCCACATTACCTACACGACTTACACAGTGACTACCCTTTAGCACCTGAAAAGCGTACTATTACGGACAGTATGCTTTCACCGTACTGCTATCGCATGAAGCTGTTAAAAGACTTTGTGTGTAGTAACGGTAAGGTAGAGAAACTGATAACGTCCCTCGAGGACAAGACAAAATACATTGTTCATTACAGAACATTGAAACTCTACCTCGAACTAGGAATGGAGTTGAAAGCGATTCACCGTGTGTTAGCATTCACACAGTGCGTATGGTTGAAACCTTTCATCGATTTTAATACGGAGCGACGAAAGGAAGCCAGAACACCTTTGAAAAAGACTTTTTTAAGTTAATGAATAACGCACCGTACGGAAAATCGTTGGAAAACGTACGGAAGCGAATCGATTTCAAGTTAGTTCCAAACGAGAAGAAACTTCACAAACTAACCGCTAACCCCAGGCTACAACATTTTTTCATCTATAACGAGGACCTGGTAGGTCTCACGATGAAAAAAATATCCATTACACTGAACCGACCTTTGTACGTTGGGTTCAGTGTATTGGATATTAGTAAGCTGATTATGTATCGGTTCCATTACGGATTCACGATGAATACGTACGGGTCACGTGCACGTCTATGTATGACGGACACTGACTCTCTGTTGTACGACATTCGCACCGACGATGTGTACAAAGACATGGAGGAGCATCTCGAACTCTTTGACACGTCGGAGTACCCTAAGGCACATCCGTGCTATAGTGAAACAAACAAGAAAAAGTTGGGTACTTTTAAAGACGAAACAAATGGAATACCGATACTTGAATTTGTCGGGTTGCGCGCAAAATGTTATTCATTCGTTACGGCAAACGATAAAGAGAAAAAGGTAGCGAAAGGTGTGCCACGTTCTGCGATAGCTACACAGTTGAAACATCAACTTTATAAACAATGTGTAAAGACCACTTCTCAAACTTATACTACGGCGCAGACTATCCAAAGCGAAAAACATAACATATACACAAGAAAGCTTATAAAATTATCGCTGTCACCATACGATGACAAACGATATGTCTTGGATGACGGTGAAACAACACTGGCGTACGGTCATTATAAACTCTGTCAACCCAGACGCGAGATAATTCAGCAAGCGAGAAAATCCGTTATAAATTATGCGTTCGATATACGTTGATATAAGACTCGCTTGCAGGAGCAACACACTGTCAGTAACGACGATGAAGTCGGTGAGGTTCAGTGAAAACGTAACGGTATATCTCGTACCAAAATTTTGCGATTCGCGTTTCGGGTGGCGATATGGAAAACGTACGCAAAACTATTGCAAAGGAATTGCACAGACCGGTGAGAAGGAACTTTCCCAGACGTGCGGTGGAGGTGAAGGGGTTACACGATCTGTACCAAGCGGATTTGGTGGAAATGATACCGCATGCCAAGTTGAACAAGGGGTACAAATATCTAATGACGGTAATAAACGCATTTAGCAAGTATGCATATGCGATTCCCTTAAAAACTAAATCGGGTGTTGAAGTAGCACATGCTCTCGAACCAATAATTGTAAAAAATAAAATGAAATACCTGCAAACGGATAAGGGGAAAGAGTACTTTAACACTACCGTACAAGCTTTACTAAAGAGATTCAACGTCAAACACTATTTAACGTATAGCGAGAAGAAAGCGTCCATCGTAGAGCGATTTAACCGTACGTTGAAAACGAACATGTACCGCGCGTTCAGCGAGCAAGGCCATTATCGGTGGTTGTCGCTTTTGCCTAAACTGGTGATGGAATACAACGACAGAGTGCATAGAACTATAGAGATGAAGCCGCGACAAGTCGACAAGAGCAACAAGCAAATTGTGTTGGAACGAATAAGAAAAAATACCGTACCGCGGAAAGTGAGCAAGAAACATAATTTTAAAATAGGCGATCGAGTGCGTATTAGTAAATACAAAATCACATTCGCTAAAGGTTATACACCAGACTGGACGAACGAGATATATACAGTGCACGGAGTTCAGCCAACCGTACCGGTTACGTACTTGTTGAAAGATCACACGGGTGACGTTGTGGAAGGTGGGTTTTATGAACAAGAATTGAGTAAAACCAGCGTTGGTGATGTGTATCTCGTTGAGAAAATATTACAACGTAAAGGTGATTGCGTGCGAGTGCGCTGGCTCGGCTTTGACGGTAAACACGATTCGTGGATACATAAAAAAGATCTGATATAATAACATTACCACAGTATTTAACCGAACGTAAACGAGTTAAGATGAAGATTGAACAACAATCGTTAAAGTTAAATGTTAAGAACGTAGACTCTGCTAAGTACAACGGTGAAGTTGCATATAATAAACACAGTCCACTGTTTCCAAACACAGTTCGATGTATCGTGTGCGGCGGGTCATGCAGCGGGAAGTCAAACGTTGCCTTTAACATGTTATTCGATTCAAACGGACTGCGATTTCAGAACCTGTACGTGTTCTCCAAATCGTTATTTCAACCAAAATATCGTATGTTGGAAGACGTTTTTAATGCTCTCGCTGACGAAGGAATGACGTACTTCACATACAGTGAAAACGATGAAGTACCACCTCCGCACGAAATTGTACCTAATTCAATCATGTTGTTCGATGATGTGGTATGTGAACGGCAGAATAACATACGAAAATATTTCGCTATGGGACGGCATAGCGGTGTGGACACTTTGTACCTTTGTCAGACGTACAGTCTGGTGCCAAAGCAACTGGTGCGTGATAATACCAATTTCTTAGTATTGTTCAGACAAGATGATCTCAATTTACGTCACGTTTACAACGATCACGTTAACACAGATATGAAATACGAAGAGTTCAAAGCGATGTGCGCCGAAGCGTGGAAGGATCGTTACGGATTCATAGTCATCAACAAGGACTCACCGATAAACGCGGGTAGATACAGAGTGGGTTTCGATCGTTTTATACATAAATAGAATAGTTTGTGCGAGAAAGTCATCAGTGTCAAGATGGATGACAAGCAATTGACACATGAAATCGATGCAATTAGCGATAACATAAGACAAAAGTATCGCGCGTTGAAACATGACATCAGAGAGAGCGATGAAGCGTTAACGAGAAAGTACAAACCTCTTTTGGAACCGTTAACCCAGATTTCGGAAAAGTTGAATTTCTCCGGTGATAAAATTAAAAAAATAAATGTTGAAGATGAAGATACGAAGACAGCTGTCGAGATGACACCACCACCATCACAACCTCGATTCCTTAGAACGGAAGTGTTGGCACAAAATCCTAATGTCGAAACACCGAACGTGACTCTTGAAGAGTTTTTAGCAACACCCGAAGGTCGACACGAAGCACAAGAATACGTTGAACAGTCTGTCGAAGGTCCGCTCGCGAGGAAATACTTACTGCTCGCGTTGTCTGATGATCGAGATAAGAAGATGGATCATACGTACGGTGTTCGTAACGTTGAAGATAAATGGATGGTAGGCAATTCGGTGTTAGAGATCAATCAAGACGATAGCTTCTACATAGCTGGAAAACGATACAGAGGCACACCGGGCCTCTACGAACTTATGTTTATGAAAGAACCCGACAAGAGCGTCTACGATGAAAACGATTTAGCAGCGTACAGGTCTATATTGTCGGACACTAACGCTTATAAACGTTATTATTTACCCGGTGCTAAAGTAAATACAAACAAAGGTTTAAAGTACAGAGATATAATCGCTCGATTGTTCCCACCGCGCAGCGGACGTGGTATCGATTACGTACACTGGAACGATCCCAACGAACTGGTTGAACGGTTGAGACTGCTGGTAAGTTCAAAACGCACCGGTCACACCGGACACGACAACGAAATCATCTCCGTTGTGGAGGAATTACGTGAAGCCAACATTATCGTATAAATTTTATGAACGTCGGTGTAACAACTCATTGACGTCAACACTGTCAACATGTGCGGGTTAGATTTGACACCTGACTTTGAAGTCGAAAACGAGAGACTGAAAACCTTTACATCATGGCCTGTGTATTTCATCAGTCCGACCGCTATGGTTGCCGCAGGCTTTCATTACACAAATGAAATTGACAGGGTTCGATGTTCATTTTGCGGTATAGAAATCTTTCGTTGGAAAGAGGGTGACGATCCGATTGTGTTACACACGCGATGGTCACCACAGTGTCGTTACTTAAAACGGTTAGCACATCATTTGTAGCGTGCAGTCGTACAATGGTTGTGGACAAGTTCGGGAGACATCAAAGCGCCGTGAGCGTGCGACGAGAAACAAAAAGACAATTACGCGATACTGTAGGATTTAAGATTACGAATGATGGGCATATAGATGTTGAAAACAAAAAGATCCGCAATCTGAACGAACCGGATGCAGGAAAGGATGCTGTATCTCTGACTTATATGCAAACACATTGTCTGCTACTCGATGATGAACGTAAAAGCGTGGACGTTAAAGGGTGTAGATTGAAAAATGTTGATACTCCTGTAGACGTTAAAGACGTAGTCAACAAATATTACGTTGATGACAACTGTATACAACACTCGAGTCAAGAGAGAGGTGAGGTCATCGATGCACGAGATCGATGGGTAATCAACGTTCGAAGTCCGGAACAAGCGACCGATGCGGTTAACAAAAACTACGTAGACTCGAACGTCATTAAAAAAGTATCGAACAGCTATTTGCTTGGGCAGAGCTGGTTGTCAGGAGTGAGTTCACCGATTTTTGCAGATGACGCGGTTAACGTAAAATACATGTTGCAGAACACCGTTAGCTTGAGCGAAGATGGTGTTTTCAAAGCGGCGGAAAAGAGAATAACAGACGTAGCGGATGGTTTTGCGGAGAGCGATGCTGTTAACTTACAACAATTAAATGACGTGAGACGATACGTAAAGAGCGAGATGTATAAAGTCGTTAAAACATTTCAGTATCAACTGGATTACTACTTATTGAAATTGTCTAAGCCACGTAGTTCAGAAGATGAGTGGACACTCGACACGAAGGAAATAAAAAGGTTAATAGATGAATACGATAAAAACACAGAAGAGAAAGACTGGAGATCGGTTTACGATGTACAACAACGTTAAGAGGAAAAAAGGGTGGGGCGTCGGAAACGTGCTTAAAAACGTTGTACCGTCCGTTGTTTCGTCAGTTATCAATCGAGCGGTGGACGCACTACCTGTCGAATTACATCTGCCGGGTTACAGATTCTGTGGACCGGGCACGAAACTCGAAGAAAGATTAGCGCGTGGTGATCGTGGAATCAATCAACTAGACGAAGCCTGTCGCGAACACGACATCGCTTACGCTCAATACAAAGACAACGAAAGTAGACGTATTGCAGATCGTAAACTCGCGGAAAAAGCGTGGGGACGGGTAAAGGCTTTGGATTCGGGTATCAGCGAACGAGCTTATGCGACAGCAGTTGCAGCGGCCATGAAAGCAAAATCAGCAGTAGGAAGCGGTCGACGTCGTAAAAATAAAAAGAATGTGAGTAGTCGTGGTCGTGGTGCTGGTGGTGGGATGAAGAAGAGGAGGAAGAGAACTGTCCGAACCGCTAGGAAAAAGAAGAGAACTGCGTCCGGATTGTATCTACGTCCGTACCGAAAAAACTAATTCACATACCGCTCCGCCCGTTGTCCGAAGATGAATTACGTGTATACGCAAAAAAGCTAAACATACCGTATTTTAGAGGTGTTTACATGCGTAACGCATTACCGGATACAGCGCCGTGGAAGAACGAAAGCGTCATCGTAAATTTGGACGACGAGAGCGGACCGGGAACCCACTGGGTATGTTACAAGAAGCGTGGAAATCGAGAACACTATTTTGACGGGTTCGGTAATTTACGTCCACCTCTCGAGCTGATGCAATATTTTGGTGATACAGCCGACGTTCGTTACAACTATGAACGGAAGCAACCTCCTAACACGGTCATCTGCGGTCATTTATGTTTAGACTTTTTATCGTCTTCTGATCAGTAAACTTCAGCATGTCGTCGCTAACGGTCACCGTGACGGGTACCGACGCTGCGAATCTCGTGTGTAACTTTTTCCCACCTCTCGAGTTATACGGTGAATGGTACGTTGGACTATTGGATTTTACATCGTATAATTCAATACCAAATGTTACTGAAGGAAAAAATAATGCATTTCCAGTAAAAATTTCCAAGGATCAGTGGTCCGTCATCAAGTTGCCTACCGGCACCTACGAAATCAGTGATATCGAAACGTATCTGCAGAAACAGTTAGGCGAGAGAACAATCAGTTTACGTCCAAACAACAACACATTAAAGTGTGAAATTTACTGTAAGCATGTCATCGACTTTTCGCATACACCGAATACCATTGCAAGTATGTTAGGATTCAAGGAGAATCAGCAGCTGGAAGCGTATATAACACACGAGTCGAACGTACCCGTTGACATAATCAAAGTTAACACCGTTCACGTACGGAGTAATATCGTACAGGGTGCGTACAAGGACGGCCAGGACCAGCACACGTTGCATTCGTTTTATCCGACCGTGGCACCAGGTTTTAAAATAGTTGAAACACCGACAAACGTAATATACTTACCGGTAAACGTACAACGTGTAGACAACATAATTTTGTCTCTCGTTGATCAGGACGGGGATTTAGTCGATTTTCGCGGTGAAGTTGTCACGATACGACTGCATCTGAAAATATGGGATTGTATTTCGGACAAACGTCACCTGTAAAAAGGGAGTGTGTACGAAAGAAACATGGTAGTCGGTGTTCAACGTTGAAGCGATTGACATCAAGGAACAAGCGTTTCTTACTTTCACTTGGATTCAAATTATACGATTAAAATAATGTCGGGTGAAATTCTAGCTATCGAACGAGGAGCGGCTTTCGATAACAGAATCGTTGAGTTCGAATATCGTACGCACGCACCGTATGCTTCCACCCGATACGGTAACAACGATGAAATACGTATACCCATCCAACAACAGGATGTTTTCACTTTACCGGCGGACAGTTTTCTGTACATCGAAGGAACATTGACCAAGGTTAACGCTACCGACACAGCGTTGAACGTGAAATTAATCAACAATGCAATGGCTTTCTTGTTTGAGGAGATCCGTTACGAAGTGTGCGGTGTGGAAGTGGATCGTACAAAAAACGTTGGAATTACGAGCACTGTGAAATTGTTACTATCGAGCAATGAGCATGAAAGAAAGCATCTAATCAATGCAGGATGGGTGACGACAACCGACGAGTCGTTGACAGTACACGAGAGTACCGGTGATTTTACGTTTTGTCTTCCGTTGAAAATGCTACTCGGTTTCAACGAAGACTATACACGCATCATGCTGAACGTTAAGCAAGAATTGATTCTGTTGCGTACCTCTACCGATCAGAACGCAATGGTGCTAAAAGAATCGGGTGCAACTGCAAACGGTAATCTCGTAATAAACAAAGTACACTGGAAGATGCCCTATGTGCGCGTGTCAAACAAGTACCGAATACCGCTATTGGAGCACATCGAGGAGGATCATGAACTAGTGATGCCGTTCCGCAGTTGGGAATTGCACGAGTATCCCGTTCTACCGACGACAAATCGACATTCGTGGACCTTGAAGACATCGTCACAGTTGGAAAAACCTCGGTATGTAATATTAATATTTCAGACGGATAGGAAGAACAATATAGCGAAAAACGCGTCGGAATTTGATCACTGCAATTTAACGAATGTCAAGCTTTTTCTGAACGATAAATACTATCCGTACGATAACCTGAACCAGGATATCGATAAAAAACGTTACGCCCTGTTCTACGACATGTATACACGTTTCCAAACATCATGCTACGACCGTCGCAACAGAGCGCCTCTTTTGACACCTAATGAATTTATAACGAAAGCACCGTTGTTTGTCATCGATTGTTCCAGACAAGAAGAACCAATCAAGTCGTCTGCCGTTGATGTGCGTTTAGAATTTGAATCCAGTAACAATTTTCCAGATAAAACCACCGCTTACGCTTTGATTATACACGATAGGATAGTACAGTACACAGCGTTGTCGAATACTGTTCATCGTTTGTCATAAAAAAACTTGTTCTCCCCTCTACTAGTTTATAAAGATAGGTATTAGCGATCTCTACATAACAACAACCTCAGTCCTTTTCAACGATGGAAGGTGACTGTGACAGCAGCAGCAGCAGCCATTGTGAGTATAACGTTTACTTGTCTCTTGCATATCCAATCAACTCGTACTCTAAGTTCGTTACCGTCGGACTGTATAAAGAACTCAACTATGAACCGGGTGTTTTGTTTACAAACGGAAAAAAGAAACGTATATTACTTGACTTTTCTGAGTGGAATTACTTGTTGATCTTTCGTGAACAGTTACTATCCAGTATGTTATTGTACGAAGAAGGTGAAAACCGTGAAAAGAAGAAGAGTGTGATGATCAGTCGTAACTTTGGGAAAACGTTTGTTCGGATTAAAGGTAGTAAGACCGAAAAATTTGTTTTCACAGAACCCGAGTGGATCCGTTTTGGTTGTTTATTAACCGTACTAAAGAAATATCTTGTTCGCTTGTTTTATGATCAAGATCACTTCAAGTCGTACATTAATCAGGTAGTAGCCAAGGGGTGTTATGTACCACCATCCTTCTTTTTCCCCTCGTTTTTTCGATTGGAAAGCAGTCGTCACGACCAACAGCTAACATTTGATCGTCTTTACGATGAACTGGTATTGGAAGGAAAAGTAGAGGGAGAATTTGAAAAAATTAACGTACTCGATGCGGACATGTGTCACTCGGAAAAATGAACTTGAATAGGACGGTTATTGCCGAGTTTGAAGCGTTTCGCGGTGACAAAAATGAATATGTAATCAAAGAGTTCGTTACAGTTGATATAACAACCGGACGTTTTGTTATCGTGTTGTTCGCTCCACCATACGAAAGTGCACGACTGCACCAGAAATTCCGAAAAATCAATGACTGGTTGGAAACACATTATCACAGGATACGATGGAACGATGGTAATGTACCGTACAAGAATATGGTACGCATCGTTGCAGACATTTTTTCAGATTATCCTGTTGTCTATACAAAAGGGTTTGAGAAGGCAAATTTCTTACGACAGTTGTATCACCATGGTGAGGTGATTGACTTAAACGATATTCAAGCACCTGTAGTTCCTAGATCCTTTGTACCCATCATACAATGTCCTGTTCCTCATCGTCAACCCGTTACCACTCCCCCCTTACACTGTGCATTACGCAAAGCTTTGTTTTATGCAGAATGGTTGCGGCAACGAAATAAAATATAGTCGGTTGTGAACATGTTTTCATCATGGTGTTAGTGTGAATGCTACGTGACAGAAATGTCCATAAACGTAGAATTAGGTACCGTAGTGTGTGCGTGAGTGTTAACCTTGACTACGTCACTGTCGCGGTAGAAATACTCATAAACGTAGTCCTGGTAGTTCGAGACGGGTCACTGGCACGGTAGATATACCTGTAAACTCGTCAAGAACCAGTATGGGTGTGAAAATTACTCATTACGGTACAGCAAATGTGAATACGCATCATGTATGAACAACATATTCACCCGATTAAAAAAATAAAAAAAATAAATAAAAAAGTAAATAAAAAAATATGTACTGCTTTTACACATTGGCTTACCATTGCATAATGTATCTTTATTATTATCTACCACTGTACTAGTCAATAGTACAGCGATAGATAACGTGGAGTAGGCCTGCTTTACGAATCTGTAAAGTTGGGGAAACCACGTTAAAAAAAGCGTAGCAGGCTCTCATTCGCCTCCCTCAGGCTGCTAGGAAGAGGATGAGAGGTAAAAAAATAAAATTATAACGAAATGTTTATTTATTTAATAATAAATAAACTTATATTGTGCTTTTATGATTTTACACATAGGACGACAGTAGATATCACTCGTCCACCTCATGGTTACAAGTAAGAGATGAGAAGTATAAGTACAGAAATAATTACAGTTAAGCGATAACGGCCTCTTGGTGTAGTGGATGCACGCCGGTTTGGTGTACCGGAGGTCCCGGGTTCAAATCCCGGAGGAGCCGTAATTTATTTTTATGTAAAAATTAATATCCAATGACATACCATTGTTACAGTTGAACACATGCGTCATGTGGTCGTACATTCCGGTGTTAAAATTTCGGACACCAAAAATTTCGGGTAACCCCATCCGTTGATTTAAACATTTCGGGTACTAAATTTCAGACACCGAAAATTTCGGGTACCCCCATCCGTTTATTTAAACATTTCAGACATCACGCCCTCTACGTCGTCGTCATGTGGGCGTACCCACAAATTTCGGGTACCCCCATCCGTTGTTTTAATCATTTAGGGTACCAAAATTCTGACATTAAAAAAATTTCGAGAGAGAACGATTATTTTGTTACATCAAAATAAACCAGAACGCGGAAGTGTTTTAACATTCGGACACCAGCTGCCAGGGCCTCTGTCATGAACTGGAACCCGGTTAGGGCGTACCCACAAATTTCGGGTACCCCCATCCGTTGATTTATACATTTCGGGTAACGGTACCCGATACCCCCAAAATTTCGAGTAACGGTACCCGATGACATCGCCTCTGCGCGACCGGGCAACCGCCGAATTCCGGGTACCCCCATCCGCTACACATTGTTTTCGGCTACCAAATTTTGGACATGCAGAAACCGCGGCCTCCGTGACGTCTTGAAACAGGTTTTAGCCATCCGGACGCCAGCGTCTTGAGCCTCTGTGTGATGTCATGAACTGGAACACGGAAGTGTTTCAGTCACACATACACACACATACACACACACACACACACACACACACACACACACAAAACAGTGACGTCACATGGACAGCTCGGACACCAGCTGCCAGTGCCTCTATGACGTCATGAACTGGAACCCGGTAGTGTTTTCAACTGGAACCCGGAAGTGTTCTCATACGCTCACTTTCCCTCTACTACAATACACTGGTAATTTATAGCACACTGATGAAGATGAATACAGATGAAGATATGGTGAAGAATTCACTTTGATAAATGTATAAATAACGGTGAAATTCACAAGCAAAAATCGCCATAAAAAGTGACGCAGCCTACCCTGGCAACAGCTCTAGGTAGACTCTGAACCGCCGAGGAGAAAGCATCTCCTTAAATAGTGTCTGGCATGGTCTATTTTCCATGACCAATCAGAATTGAGTATGACGAGCTGGCTTCTCATTGGTCCGTGCGATACACCTGAAGCGGACAAAATGTTATAAATAGAGGCATCGTAGCAGGTACTCACTGTTGCTTGTTCCCAGTCCATTGGGAGACGTGTTCGGCGTATCATCTATCGAACACATTTCTTTTTTCTTTTGCTACTGAAGATGGCCACCGGTGGTGCGGCCGAAACGTTTAGCAGCATTTTAAGCAATCGACCACGGCCTTTCAGCCCGGAAGTTTTAGAAAATAGTTGTAATGACACCGGCCGTGAAAGCCTACGCACTAAGAAAGTACTGTTAGATTGCAAATAAAAAACTAATGTATTATAATAAAACATTTTTTTATAGTGCTATACTTTGTGAAACTTAGATTTAAAAATGTTATTTAACTGCCAACTTGAAAGTTTTTAAGAGAAAACATTGATTTGTTTTCTACTTATAAGAAATTACAAACTTACAGTGTATAACAAATTTTAACTCCACAATTTTATTTCTTTGGCAGTAATTAAAATTTTTAAATACATACAGACAGGAAAGGAAGCATTCTCGGTATATATTAATTGGACATTCTTGTTTTAATGAGTAGAATCATTTCCCGGAGTTCGGCACCATGTTTCGGAAACACTCTCTATATTTTGTGAACTGTATTCGCTAAAGTAATGCATTTGTAGTTTTCAGTATTATTTCCTCTACTCTTTTTTCAAGCAAAGAACGAACTTTTGTCATTCACACATGAACTAGAATTTTTCTACTTACCAAACATATTGTACATAATTCAAGCATTCTGAACTATCAGCCCGCCATAACTGGATAGATTGAAGAAGAAGAAGAAGAAGAAGAAGAAGAAGAAGAAGAAGAAGAAGAAGAAGAAGAAGAAGAAGAAGAAGAAGAAGAAGAAGAAGAAGAAGAAGAAGAAGAAGATACTGATGGTGGTGGTGATGGTGGTGATGATGATGATCATGACGACGACGACGACGACGACGACGACGACGACGATGATGATGATAATGGTGGTGGTGGTGGTGGTGGTCGTGGTGGTGGTGGTGGTCGTGGTGGTGGTGGTGGTGACGACGACGACGACGACGACG
Organism: Magicicada septendecula; assembly: GCA_034769895.1. Taxonomy (NCBI): domain Eukaryota; kingdom Metazoa; phylum Arthropoda; class Insecta; order Hemiptera; family Cicadidae; genus Magicicada; species Magicicada septendecula. The sequence goes on along the minus strand of CM068370.1, from coordinate 447,044,743 downwards.
ACAATTAAAACTTTTCCAACGTTAGTAAGTTTTCCGCAGCAGAACTTCACTTGTGAATATTCTGACGTAGTTTTATTGGTTATTGTCATTGTTACTTTTGATTGGGACATATCAAAAACATATTACAGTTATGAAGACAGAAGGTACAAAAGCAGTTGTTGTAACAAAATAACTTCGAAAGCTGTAGCACAACCAAATCTGGTAAAACTACCCATTTTCACAGACAGAAACAAACGTTACAGCTCTCAGCTGTTCAACTCTTTACTCTTTCCGTGTTGCCACTTAGCAATAAACAATTCAGCGTTATTACTTTTTAAAGACGAAAGATTTATGCGTGTTGAAGAGAAAGGGATTAACGGTATAAATGGACTGACGTTATTCAACTTTGGGGTACTGCTAGTACGAGTAACATTGAGATTATACAGCGCTTTCAGTCCAAAACTTTAAGATCAATAGTCGACGCTCCATGGTTTGTCTCCAACAATTCTATACAGCGAGACCTCAAAGTTTTAACTATGAGAGAAGAAATCGTGCTCCTCTGGGAGAAACACATCTTTAAATTAGAAAAGTATCCTAACCCCTAACAATTTATTTTTTAGATAACATTGAAGACATTTACAGACAAAAAAGGCATAAATTGATATACTTATCCTTCAGATTCAACGAATAATGTGTACTCTGTATTATCTATATTTTAATGTCTGTGCTATCTGTTCTGTAATATCTGTACCTTTTGTATTCGTGTCAACATTAAGTGTTAATGTCAACCAATATATCTGCCTTATAGGCCTAGTGTTTAACATTTTGAATTTATTGTATCATGCCAGCAGCAAGTGGAAGTGAGTTTTGTTCATTTGTTTACATGTTTTTCCCATTTAGTATTGTAATTTGTGTATCTGTTTAATCTGTTAACAAAAACAAGAAGAGCTGTCAATGATCAGCTCTTCATAATCACGTATGTGTTTTGCCAGTCAATTTGTTCAATGTTCACTAGTCAAACAGATTACAAATCTGCTATAATATGAAAAAAAAAAAATACTTTTTAGACATTCGTTGTCTGTTAAAACTGCTACATGACCTAAAACCGTATGCAACAAAACGTTGACCGTCTGAATTCCGTACTTGTATCTACATAGTTTTCACTGTAAGAGTGGCTGGCTATATGTTAAGTACACTTTGACTGTAAGTGTGGTTGATTATTCCTGGAGCGTTGTTAGACAGAAAGTGTTGTAAAGCGGCAACAAGAGGCTACTAATCAGTAATGAAATTCTAAATGACACTGCCGGGGCTCACCGCCTTCAATGGAGACCTGTAATTGCCGTTTCTCTTTAGCGATATAATATGCACGCTTAGTTAAAGCGAATACATCTACTTAGAATTCCTAACGTTTGCCCAGCCTTTCTATTACTGGACGGAGCAACGCTTGTTTCATAACAGTCTTCAAACCGTTATATTTTTAATGCCAGTATTTTCCTCTGGAGACCAATAACAGACGACGTGCGTAATTTTGAACTTTCTGTGTACACAAGTGACAGCAACAATTACAGGCCTTTGCTCCAAAATATGTATTCAGTATCTACAAACAGAAATATTGTTACATTCTTGTTCCTTTTCCTCCACGTGTTATGTGTTCATTGAATGAATGACACCAGATATCAGTTTTAACTCGACCATTTGGCATTTTTCTGTCTGTCTACCTGTTTTTGGATGTCTCACATACCTTGTGAACGCAACAACCGAATTTCGGTTACTTGGGATAGTTTTACCTCACATAAACCATATGCTTTTTTATTGATTCCCAAAAAAAAAAAAAAAAAAAGGAGCGGTAGGAAAAATCAAAACTTCATTATTTTTTTAAATCGCAAAGTTTCTGTGAGGTGCCACCGTGACTACGTAATGAAAAAGAATTTTAATCAGAATCTGAAAATAATGTTAATTTTTGGAAATTTTAAATTTTTGTCAAAAGAAACTAAAATTTTAAAAACCTGTAAAATTCATAGGGGTACAGAATTAATTGAAATAAAGAGAATTTGCATCAACATATGAATACAGTGTCAAGTTTTGGGAATTTCAAAATTTTGTAGATATCAGAGTCCAAAAGAAGGATCAAATAATTTAATGGCTGTTAAAATCTATGCCGGCTATCAGACCGAAAGGAACTTTAACTCAAACCAAAAGGGAATATTTTAAATTCTTTTAGCTTTAGGGACAGCATAGGTTATAAATTGAAGCCATAAATTTGAAATAATTTTAGGCGACTATGTAATCTATTTACAGAACGACTGCAAACCATTACGTCATAAGAGTTTTCTTTGTATATAGAATAATCGAATTTGGCACTTAGAATATTATTTATTACCTCGTCATTTATAGCCTATATGTATATGAAAATACATAAAAGTTAACCAAAAAATCATAAAGAATGTGATGGACGTGTTGTCACCTCCTTTTGGTGTTTTCAGCTAACGCTAAGTATCATACATACGAAAGATGTTACTCTTAGCTTTTAAAATATGAAATTTGTTCATTTAATTTTATGTAATAATAAAGACAATTTGTTCAAAATATTGAGTGAGTTTCGAAGCTCAGGGAGCCTATTGGTGCTCCTCCTCTGTGCTTCCACTGGTGCTATGGAGGTTGACGTAAAACAGCGGAAGAGAATATTGTGAGGATAGCTGAGGTGTGGGTCATGACGAAAAAGGAATACAACAAATTCGGTGTGCTGAAATACAGTTTCTTCATAATACATTAAACTACACATTGCAAGACAGAAAAAGGATTTAGGATATGAGAACAGAACTAGAAGTAAAAGATATAAATATAATCATTTCAACTTATAGAAGACTATTGTGTGATGTTTACTAAGAAAGAGAAGGATTGATTGCCAAAAGCTGTGCGAAATATTGGTAGAAGAGACACGAGTCGACTGAAATAATACGGCTGCCGAACAGGGTAATAGTAGTCCTTGAAGGCAAGAAAAAGAAGAAGAAGATATTGGTAATCTTGATCTCTTTAATCTACATTAAGAAATGAAGACGGTACAGTCACGTCCAGAGGATGTCATATGATAAATTGCCTAACAGGATAAATGAATAGTAACGTCTAAAAAGAAGGAAATGGGATAGACTGAGCATAGTATAGAAAAAAAACGGAAGTACTAATGCGGAGGGTCTACAACTTGTTCAAATAAACACTGTAAATAAAGAAACATGGAAGCTAGTAGGCCTATGGCCTGCAAGAGGCTGTCTAATCCGTGAAACGACTCCCTATTGTAATGTGATAGGAAAGCCTTAAAATTATTTAATCAACTAATAATAATTACTTAGTTTATCTCAATATGTTTGAACAGTTTTTAACAAAAGTATATTAAAAATATCAATATTTTCAGCTGTTAGAGAACCATACACAAAACAATCATCGCAGACACAGAATGATACAAAAAAATAAATTTTGTGAAAGAGAGAGAGAGAGAGGTGCAAAAATCAGCTATTTATTTAGTTCTATATACCACTCGGAGTGTGTGTGTGTGTGTGTGTGTGTGTGTGTGTGTGTGTGTGTGTGTGTGTGTGCAGTCGGTAAACGTTTAAAAGAGATAAAGTCGTTATCACAGCAGAGGCGATGTGACAGTAGTGCTTATCTGCACCCTAAAAAATATACCTAGCACATTTACACCCGCTTAAAAGTAAATTATTATCACATTTGCGTCGGGACTAACTGTCAGCCGACCCTTATCTCAAAAGTAATTTTAATTATTTAAAATGATTTTATAAAAGTTCACTAGTTAGCATTCCCAAACGTTACACGCAACTTTTCCGAGTTCCAACTTTACTAATTACGTTTACTCAAACATGTTAATTTCTGTAAGCTTTCAGTGGTAGTTTATTGGTAGAGGTTGATATGTCAATCAAAGTTTATAAAGCGTGTGACTTTACACAGATATCAAGAGGGGCTCTTTCATGACGTCTACAATGGGTTTCGATATTAATGCATTGTCTTCATTGACACTAGGCTTTTAGTCAGGATTCCGTGTTCTTGGTCTTCTTGCTGCTCCCAGCAGTAGGATCTCAGAAGCAGGGGTGCCGATATCCCCCAACCCCTATAAAGCTCCCCCCCAAATTTTATAAAAAAGTCCACCCATTTTTCTGACAAGACCTTTTCTCTCTTTTATAGTAACATTTCTTACCTAATCGAGCAAAGGCCGGGGCTTTCTAACTCAAAACTATTGCAAAATATTACCTTTTACCGAAACGATATATATTGATTGTAGGTAGTTAAAAACTAAAAAAATAAGGATTTCTAATAATAAATCACAAATTAGTATTTTCAGTAAAACGTGATTTGTTTTACAATACCAATACTCTATGACTTTTATGAAAAGATACTTAGTTTTGCAACTTAAACGTCTCACTTAAATCAGTTTTTATTGATAAAATGCTATAAAAATTTCAGTCTGTTTTTGAGCCTTTTCGTAGTGTATCAAAATGTAGCAGAAAGCAAAATAAATAAAAAATATAAACACAAAGTTCTATTGCATACTGTACTTTATTAATACATTAAATAAAAAATAAAATGTATTTCAAAACTACATTATCATAATATGAACAAAACGGTGGCACCTTGAACTCGATCTGTACCCTGTTTGAAGCATCGAGTAGAAGACTGGATCCTGTTTTCCGTTCACAGCGCGCCTACAGCCACGAACCTCAGATTTGTGAAATAATAAGTTCCACAAATCGATTTAGTGAATTAAGTAGGCCTACTCTAGTTAGTGGATTTGCAACCTTATAATCAACATGGTGTATAAATCCAAGTTAACAGTCGCACTCTGATACAACAGGTAAACTATTCAAGCTTTGATAATGAGCTATTGTAATTAAAGACTTAAATTTAAAGTAGGGTTTCACGACATTTACAACAATGTTAGGATCAGGTTTGTTTAAAATAATGACATTACATCTACTGATGGGCACACTGTTCAGTTATATGAATGTGGCTAAAAGGATTCGGAACAGCTAATTTAAGGGGACCAGGAAGGTAAAAAATGAAAAAATTAACTTTTTTTGTTTTTTAACTCATACTATAGAAGAGTTTTTCCTGAACATTTTCGTAAATAATATGTTACATTTTACGAAACATAACACACACAAATTATTATTTATGTAAATGACTACAAGCACCAAGCTCCCCGAGAACACCCATGAGTCGCGGATTTACATTCAGTAAAATGTTACTTTCACAGTAGCCTATAAGTTTTCTACAAATATATGTTTCTATTTTTGCAAAATTGACTATTCTAGTAGCAACTTAGAACAGTCAATAGAATAGTTGCACTTCTGTTTAACTTTTATTTGTTTTTGTTTATAATCAATACGTTTATGTTACGTTATTTTTATAACGTGATTACTAACGTCTTTATTTACACAAATAATCATTAATCATGACGATGGACATAAAAACATACACATTCATCCGTCGTGAAGGCTACATGTTTTTGAATATACTATAAAACGGAAGTCGAATATTTTCAGCACGCGGTCTCTGTATTAAAAGACGTTAGCAAAAGTGGGTACCTCAGACTAAATTATGAACTACTTATATGTCTTCCACGATGTAGAATAGCAATTTCTGCAATGCAGATATGACGTCACTAGCTATATACAACTTGAACTTTCTTAAATAGCAGTAGTTCCTAACCAACCTAACAACAGGCTAGTTTCTAAATAGGCCCAGCGAATCGCAAGAGACTTTCTACAATCGCCACTGCCTAGATTGACTGACACGCGACATCCCCTATAATACATTGGGAGAAAGGAATGGAAGAACGGAGAACGGCGTGAACATCAGCACCACCGTACATCAAGGAAGTAGAAAAATGTTGTTTTCATTCACACTCTATTAGTGGTCCTTTAAAGACGTTTAAAGACGTTTAAGAAAAATTTAATTAGGTCTATTTTTAAAGACTCTATATTTATAAACACGATTCAAAAACAATAATTTTAATGTAACTTATATTAAATACGTAAATTCGATCAAATTGGACTTTTATTTTATTCACCTATTGTGAATAAATATGTTGACAAAGTGCTCGCTTCAACTTTGGAGACTGTATTAAGGGTACGTGTTTAATTAAAATACTAAAATTAATTTAGCTGTAGGGATGAACGACAGTTAATTTATTTCAAGGTTGCAGTGCGCAGACAGTTGCATTCCACGAAAATCTTGATTAATATCTGTCTCAATTTAGTTTGATTATTTCAGAATTCATTCACGGACCGCACTACGTTATAATGACTATAGTTAAGTGCCATAATTCAAGGCGGTTTGGCGTTTCCAGGGGGCTTCTTTTGTCAAGGTCGTTTGCCGCCCTGCTGAACACACCCAATCATACTCCTACTTCCCCACTCTATTCAACATTATTTTCTTAAAAATATGCATATTCTTAAAAAGTAAATTGACAAAACTATTCCTTTTTCTTTGTTCATTGTTTCAGAAATTCCACAGAGTTCAAATCCATGGCTTTGTTAATTCTATTATAATTTTTCAATTTACGGTGTTTCGTCGCTAATTCCGTGTCCCAATCCTAACAATGTTCTATTTCTTCTAGTATGTCATTTTACTCGCTAACCTCTTCCATGACATCATTCCCAATTTTGATTGGAGTCCTACTTGTTTATTGTTACTTGATACTAAGATCTCTGTGTTCTGTTCGTTAATCTTTATGATGTTTTACTTACCTTTTGTTTAATGTATTCGCTAATATACACATTCTCTTTAAGTCTGCTTTATTCCCACCAATCGCAGATGTTTAATGTATTCGCTAATATACACATTCTCTTTAAGTCTGCTTTATTCCCACCAATCGCAGAATACATTTACGTGTTTATCATTCGCGAACCTTAGCATGTCTACGTCATGTCCATGATTTTTACACCAAATTGCAGTTTGTACTTAACTTTTTTGATTGTTGTCTGAACATGAAAAATTAATCAAATATGGTGTCAGAGAGCGTTTCTGTCTCACAGCCGCTTTAATTAATGATCCTTTCTTACTTGAAAGCAAGCTTCATGTTTTCTTCTTTGTAAGGAAGCTCCATGTTTCCTTGCTTGTAAGCAAGGTTCATGTTTTCTTGCTTTCGAAATAGTAAAGGTTGTGTCTTTGAATGTAATTCCTGGTTTTTATTGTATATTAGAAAAGATGCTCTAATTGACAATGTAGGATGTTGTTTTCTAAAACGACAAACGAAATAGATGTCTTCCTGTACTTTGACCTCCCAGTGCATCCCATTCGCTCGTCATTTTAACTAATCTTTCTTTAATCAAAATATTATTAGTAAAGTTTGTTTTAAATGGCAAATTATTTTGCAACAAAGTTTTATTATCGTAAATGTATGCACCAATATGCAATACGAACATACAATCATATACATATTATGTATATAAAGTTGTTTTATGAGTACATACATACATACATGTCGTGAATGTAATACTATTCTATCCACTGATACTGTCCCGTTAGAGGTTAGTCTGTGAATTGTTCTTCTTCTTCTTTCAGTCTCCACCCGTTTCGGATGTTAGCAACCGTCTTAGTTGTGCTTGGGATGTATACATATACATCTGTGTGTGTATATATGTGTGTGTGTGTGTGTGTGTGTGTGTGTGTGCGCGCCAGTGTCTGTGTATGTGCGTAATATAACATATTGTTACGACGGTCTCACTGGTACAGTGGAAAATAAAATACAGACACTAATAATATCACTAATTACCAGCTTTAATTAATTACAGATAACACTTTGAAATCAACATTAGTTTCGTACAACATTTCTAGTTAAATTGTCCACACCCAATAGTAACGTCAACTATTAAGAGTTATGGACTATTTAGAACACAATAAACACTTCAACCACCACTCGATCCGCACTAAGGAAATCGCTTAACGGTAACTGAACAGACTAAATCAGACGCTCCTGCTTTTATAGGTCGCACAGGTTCCAGAAAAGCTTTCCATCCTTACTGCGGCATTGTCGCTTAATAAATATTTACAAGTGCTCTTGAACATTCTGTAAATTACTTGAATGTTACCTGAGTGGACGTCCTTGATACAGGCGAGGCACGCTGGGCTAATCGAGAAGCGTGGACAACGACACTCTCGACTGTACGAGAGTGTTACGTAATTGCGTAACAAGATCGTATAAGGGTCAGTAATCAGTGGTGTGTTGAGGCTTCAGCTAAGTGAGAGGGCACTGCCCTGCATCAAACGTGTGTCTGCAGTGGGACGTTCAAACGGAGAGGTGTGGGACGTCCGAGGAAGCGCTGGAGTGACCAGCTCTTATCTTTGCCTATTTGAAACCGGAACAAACAATCCTTAGTTTAATCCTTGAAGAAGATGATGATGATGATGATGATGATGAATATTTTAATATCGCTTTATACCTTATAAATAAAAACAACTACTGTAACAAATAAATAGATGCTACATCATTCTTAATTTGAATTTATATTTTACTTAAATTTGTTCTTGTTGACTGTCCATGAAAGTTGATAATTCATTTTTTCTAAAGAAATACAAAAGGCCTGTGGAGTGGTTTTTTTTTTGACATGATAATGTCTTTTGGCTGGCCATCATTTGAAAATTTCTGTAACGCTGTAAACTGTAACGCATCACGCTGCATGACGTCATTCTTGCGTGACGTCATTGGGATTGTTGTAAATAAACGTTTGTTTTGATACGTCGCAATATATATAATGTGTTAAAAATAATATCACTGCAAACAATTAAACCAGATTTATAAAGCGTCCTGAAAGTTTAAAATCAAGTGTTAGCACAATTTACCAGCCGGGAATCGTTAACTAAAACCGCGACCGCTAACATGCTAACGTCGTCGCAGATTAAAGACCTAACAAGCGAACAACACTGCATAGCTGTAGATAGGTTATTGGGGTTATTGTCTCTAGTTAATGGTTGTCTTCGTATGTGATTCAGCTAACGATCTATTCATTAAAATATTTGTCATCGTAAATGCAAATCTACTGTTCTTTATATTTAATTACTCACCGCAGAAATGTGAAGTATAACACAGATACATAATGTCATTGGGATTGTTGTAAATAAAGGTTTGTTTTGTGTTGTGGTGAAATACACTGCTGCTGGTATATAGTAACCATAACGTGGCGACTGATTAAAACAGCGTTCGACAATGGATAGCAGCGACGAGAAGGCTCAGATCAAGAAACGACAAAATGCCGAGCGAGCAAGAAAGTATCGGGAACGAAAGAAGCTCGAGAAGGAACAGCAACGAGCGGTTGCTGTCGGCGGTGAAGCTTCAATACCAGCGGCCCCATCGCAACAAAAACGAAAACAAGATGACTTGTTGAGCGAAGAATTGAACGAGTACTTAATAAATACACCGTTCGCGTCGATGATGACTGAGCAGGAGAAAATCGATGCATTCTACAACATGAAACTATCAGAGAAGCGAAGGAAAACCAACGAACGAGTAAAACGTTGTAGATTGAATAAGAAACAAGATGACTTGATGCACGAAGAATTGAACGAGTACTTAATAAATACACCGTCCGCGTCGACGATGACTGAGCAGGAGAAAGTCGATTCATTCTACAACATAAAACTGGCAGACAAGCGAAGGAAGGCCAACGAACGAGTAAAACGTTGTAGATTGAATAAGAAAACTGAGATGGCAACGAAACGAGCGAACGAAGCAGCTGAATTCGAACAGGCAACCGCTGCGGTATCGCCAAAACGCTTAAAAATTCAAGTACCGTCTGCCTAGTGGCAAAAGCTAAAGAGCATGATAATGTCTTTCGGCCGCCAGCTAAACGCAACATTATTATGGTTACTGACTGACTGATTGTTTCCTTTCTGCAAATGTTGCGTTTAGCTGGCGGCCGAAAGACATTATCATGCTCTTTACCTTTTGCCACTAGGCAGACGGTACTTGAATTTTTAAGTGAAAAATCGAATATAACATTTTTGCTTTGTTAAAACGATTCCCTTAACGTTACAGTTGTTTCATTTTTTTATATATAACTTGTCTTTATTTCTGTCAGTAGGTTGTCACAATACTAAGCGTTTTTAAAAATTTACTATTTTCCAGTAAGAACAGAAACCCGTACAAAATATTGACTTTAAATTAACATTCATCTATTTCAAACTAAATGTGAATTTCATTTTACATTTATTTTTATTTTATTGCCGCGGGCTCATTTTCTGCTCAAATTTAATTAAAAATTAAAATTGTAAATGAAAATACGCTCTATGCAAATTACATCTGGCGCTAACTTCTTCTGTCTGTATTCATTAACAAGCTCCAGTTACGGAGTCTGTAAATCGAATTTAACTTTAACCTTTAAACGAGGGCAGTGAGATCTCAGTTATAACTTGAACAATTCGCGTTTGCCTGTCATCATCTATCCTGTCTGTCTGGGATATGCCTCACGATAACTTCTGAATGCATCAACCAATTTTCGTAAAACTTTGCATACTTGTCCACACTTTACTCCGTTGGTCTATTGTTTCTTCTTAGCTTGATCCTCCCAAAAATAGGGGTGTGGCAGGCGAAAGTTTAAGGGGTCAAAATTTAAAAAACTTCGCAAAAAATTCCATGTTTTCGTGTAAAGGTATCGTGTCTTAAAATCTTAAGACATCATGTTAAAATTAATTTTAACAAAATTCTAAATGTGGTGTGTGTTTTAAATTTTTGGACGCCAGAAACAAAAAAGTGTGTAAAAAGTTTGATAAAATCGCAAAAATCCATATACAGTATCTCATTACACACAACTTTAATAAAAGTAAGTATACAGTGTTCAGTTTTCGAAATACAAAAAGTTTAGGACGCTATGGCTAAAAAGGATAACAAGTTTTTAAAAGTGTAAAACCCAGCCGCTTGTCAGAATAAAGAAAAGTATAACCCAAATCCACACACTAAAAACTGTTTACCTTTAGAGGCATCACGGGCAAAAAATGAAATCTAAAGCTCAATAAAATTATAAAATCCAACCATCTATCAGATTAATGGAAAGTATAACCCAAATCCATGCTTTGAAAGTTGTTTAAATTTAGAAACACCACGGGTAAAATAGTAGGTTTAAAGCTCAATAAAACTGTAAAATCCAGGTGGCTATCAGATTATCAGATTAGGTCTAGACATCAATGTTAATAAAACGAAGCTAACGATTGTATCTAAGAACAAGTTCACAAACTGCACCCTTAATGTAAACCAAAGGGAAGTTGAACTGTAAGCCAATTTACATATCCTGGTACTATAGTCAATGAACAGTGGGACCTCTCTCAAGAAATAAAGAGGAGAATTGAAAAGGTAAGAGCAGTGTTCACTAGAATGAGCAGTTTATTCGAAAGGCACGATTTTATAATAAACACAAAGATGAGACTTCTACGCTGTTACGTATTCTCGGTCCTCTTCTACGGTATAGAATCTTGGACTTTGACTAAAGCCACAACTAAGAAATTGGAATTTTTCGAAATGTGGCTCTACCGTAGAATACTGAGCATTTCATGGACAGCACATATAACTAATAAGTTGAAGTTCGTAGAAAGATAAAGAAAGAAAGGGGGGTTATTAACACAGTAAAGATAAGAAAGCTTTAGTATCTGGGATATCTCATGAGAAATGAACAGAGATTTTACTTATTGCAGTCCATACTACAGGGAAAAGTACTTGAACTGAGAGGAGATGGGCGACCGAGAATATCATGGCTGAGAAATTTTAGGACCTGGTTTGGCATGAATACAACTGACTTATTCCGTACAGCAGAGCAGAAACTTAAAATAGCCTGAATGATACCCAACATTCGAAACGGATAGGAACTATTAGAAGAAGATCAGATTAAAGGAAAGTATAACCCAAATCCATATTCTGAAAATTGTTTACATGTTGAGGCACCACGGGTAAAAAATGAAGTCTGAAGCTCGATAAAATTGTAAAACTCCAGCCGACTATCAGACTAAAGGAAAGTATAACCCGAGTCCATTATCTGAAAATTGTTTAAATTTAGAAACACCATGGGTAAAGATAGTAGGTCTAAAGATCAATAAAATTGTAAAATCTAGCTGGCTATCAGATTAAAAAAAAAAAATATTACCCAAATCTATAATCTGAAAACTGTCTAACTTTAGAGGCCCCGCGGGTAAAAAAGGAAGTCTAAAGCTTAATAATATTGTAGAAATCTATTTGGACATCAACTTATAAGAAATTTTATTTAAAATTCATGCTCCTAGTTTTCTTTAGTAACGGTACTGTGCAGTTTTATTGTGTTTGTGTTAATACAAACAGGGACCGACAAGAATCACTGACATTTACAGAAAAAATTGTCGTTAGTTGGGAAGTGGAGGAAAGAAGAAAGGTAAGCAAAAAACGTCTGGAATTGCTAAGGAAATTGGTAGTGGCCAAATAAACAGTGAATGTAGCTGAGAAGTTAAGATTAAGATTTTAAATAGTGTGTGTAGGCCTAATCCTTTCGTGGATAGTGGTTTAAGCAAATAAGGGCAACAAATCCAGTGATTACGCCTTTCGTCAGAGCCAAACCTGAGGAATACGACTCAATTATGTTGGAGGAATGCTAACAACATATGCAATTGAAATTTCTAGCTTTTACAAAACGTGTAAAAACTCTGTCCAAAATATAATACATATATGTATAATAAATATTTTTAAAAAATAATTTTCGATTTTTGTATTGTGATCTGTACAGCTAAGATTAAATTAAAATTGCTATTACTGCAACGCCAGTGGGGTGCAAGTTAGTAGTTGGCAACGAAATTGTGGAAAAGATAATGAAACTCGGCTGTTTAAGGCTAACAACAACAATAATAATAGGTTAATAATAATATCTTTATTTCGATTTTATTAAAGTTTACATTTACAGCATTGAGAATTACCTGCTTACCACAGACTGTGAGCAGTGACAAGTTAAGCTTTATTAAAGTCACTGTTATATTCTTCAGACAACTTATAGGAATAATTCATAAATCCGATTAGCTCAACAATTTTTGTCACATATTCGTTATGCAGACATTGAAGCCTGGTGATAGACCAAGTACTTAAGAATATTCAAAACGGCATCTTTAACATTTCAAAATTAATCCCAACTGAAATAATTATATTTTAACGTTAAGTCACATCAGACATTACATACAAGATACATTATTAACAATATAAAATGATTAACCTTATATTTTTAAAAAGTATATTGTTACGACGGTCTAACTGATCGTCGTATGGTACAGTGGAAAACAACATACAAGACACCAATTAAGTCACTAATCACCAGCTTTAATTAAATCTTAATTAACAGTTTGAAATCAACAAATTATTCAACAAAATTATATTCGCACAATAATTCAAGTTAATCTACCCACACAAATAATAATGTCGACTATAAAGAATTCCGCACTACAATCACTAATACTTCACTTGGGACGCACTGTGTAAATCGCCCGACAATAACTGGAAGCTCACTTGAATAAATCGCCACTTAAACTGAAAGTGAGCGGCAGCTGTCGTTGTTTAAATAGATAGTACACGTGTTCCATAATAATCCATAACACGCTTCAACACTACTAGAAAACAGTGGAGCGTAATTGCTTGCTGCCTCGAACACATGTGCGCGGACCGGTGAAGTCTAGAACAGCCTCGGTTGTTGACGCGTGAGAAGTGTCACGTAATTGTCTTTCATCTCAAAGTAGCAGCAATATGCACACACACACACACACACACACACACACACACACACATTACAGCTGGGATAGCCGAGACACATGTAGAATTTTCTGTAATGTCGTAACAATATGCTTAACATTTAAAAAGTAATGCCAACTGAAATAATCCACACCAAGTTGTAGCTCAATAGGCAAAGAAATAAGCTGCCACATTACAAGAACAAACAGGGTGTCAGAACGCATGATTGATATTATCTGGAAAACAAATTTATAAGTTTGGAAATGAAAGAAGGATCAATAAAAGTACAGCGAGGTCTACCCTGACGGATAAAGAAAAACTAAAACTATGACAACTAGAACATAGACACAAGTTGCTGAGATTGAGACGAATAATAAGATAGAACATGGTGAGATAGAATAACAAATCTTAATGTTCGAGAAACACGCCATGAGGCAGCCAGTTGACTGGATACAGGAAAGACAACTGTCGGACGTCCATGTCGACAGAATGGATTAGTCAAGAACCCCTGGACAACCACGGATGTGATGGGACAATTGTATTGAGTGTAAACACACACAAGAAAACACTTGAATAAGATACTTGATTGTAATCAAGAAACTCTCCTAAATGAACTGGAAAAAAAACGAAAACAAGAAAATTTGTCCATTCTATTTTTATTCAAAGTTTTTTAATTTAATTTCAAAATTGTAATTTTTTACTGGTCCCTTCAGCTTCTAATTAATTACATTTTACTGTACTATAAAAATCCAAGATTACAGCCGCAACCCGTCGTTAGCTCTGTGTAGCCGACGCAAAGACGAAGTGGTTTATGTAACAGAAACTGAGTAATTTATTTTGGTGTTTTCTAAGAATCTCTAAACTACAGTACGGGGTTGTGTGGGTCCAGATTGATTTGAAGTTGTTTTTTCCTAAATATAGTAACAAGTAGTTTGTTCAGTATTGCCTCTTAGGTCTAAATTGACTGTTCCGTCTTCGTCTTCTCATTCTACACTTCACTCTCAACTCAGGCACGATTGGCTTCGAACGAAATGTTTGTTAGTGATTATACCTTTTTTCTATACAAATAAAAATTAAATCAAAGTAGTGGTAGTAACGGACGCTTTGAATGACGAAGTATTTAACAATGAACTTGTTTTATTGAAATGTTTGTTTATTTACAACAAGAACATACAGTCATATAAGAACAGTATGTATATAAAACAGTTGTACTAATAAATTTGTTGGCATTCACGTTGTGGTGTATACCTATCCAATGATACTGTCCCATCAAAATAGACCTTCCAGGAACTCAAAGGTGAAGCAGAAGAGATAGGATCACAGGTGAATACAGATAAAACAAAGGTTATGTTTACCACTTAAAGGAAAACCAGGAAACCTGAACAGTTTGAAATCAAACAATAAATCTAGAAATAGTTAATCGGTTTAAATATTTGGGATGTTGGATTGCAAAATATAATGAAGAAATAAGTGAAACAAGGAAAAGGATACAGACAGCAAATAGAGCAGATGCTTTGTTGACAACTGTATTCAAGACAAGGAATTTCCACCGTCAGTCCAAGGTCACATTATATAAAGTTATGATTAAACCTATGATAACATATGGCAGCGAGACTTGGACTCTGAACAAACGAACCGCTAACATAGTAAATACCTTTGAAAGGAAAATTCTGAGGAGAATATATGGACCAATCCAAGTAAACGGGATATGGAGAATGCGTCACAATGAGGAGCTATACAAGCTGTATAAAGACAATGATCTGGCCACCACCATCCGACTGCATAGCTTGCAATGGGCAGGACACATCATTAGCATGGAAGGCAACCGAATACCTAGGAAGGTACTGTTTAGTCAGATCGAGGGTAGAAGGCATGTCGGAAGACCCAAGCATTGCTAGATTGACGCAGTGGCAAGGGGTGCTGATACTTTGCTTAAAATAAAACGATGGACATTGATCGCCAAGGACAGGGAAAAATGTAGGCTAGGGTTCGACTCCGAACTGTGACGCCATAGAAGAAGAAGAAGAAGAAGAAGAAGAAGAAGAAGAAGAAGAAGATACTGTCCCATTAGAGATTCTGAAGTCTTCTCCTTCTTCTTGTCTCTATCCATTTTGGATGTTGGCAGTGCTTTCTGTGCTGACAGTTTCTTTGAACAGCTCCGTTGTTGACTTGGAGCTCCATTTCACAGATTTCCCAAAAATAGATTCTTTTCCTACTAACACCTCTCTGTCCGGTTATACCTTTCTCTCCCATTCCCTGCAGAATGGATTGCACTAAGTGACACCTGCTTTTATTTCTCATGATGTTACCAAGGAACTGGAGCTTTCTTGCTTTGGCAGTCATCAAACTGAAGCTTTCTTATTTCTACAGTCTTACCCCTGAAAGTCACTGGGTCACTATGTAGGAGCTTTTAAGAGTCAGCAAGTAGATAAACTTAGAAGCTAGGTTATTGAAATGCTATAAGGTGCTTGAAATATTTTTATTTGTTCCTGCACTTATCTCTGACTAAGAGAATTATAACATCGGAACGCAAGATGTTGCTGGATGCAAACAATGAAGCTCCAGTTATTAATCTTAATGTTTTTGATCGGAAGTCTTGTATGACGTTTTACTAACTAGTTTCTGCTAGTCTCGCATCTCTACATTATTTGACTGAATTGGAGGGCATTCAGAGCGTTTTAAAGTAAACATGAGAACAAAACTTTTGGTTACATTGACTTTTATCCTCCCTTTACTTAATCATACCTGCAGGATGTCCATGCGAGTTTTTGTTGTGTAGAAGCTGTAGGTCTGTGGAGCCGCATACGAGTATCAGATGAAAAGTTCGCGGAGCGACATCTATAGCTCAGTGGTAGAACTACAATCTTTCGTGTGTTGCAAGACGTACATTTCGCGTGAACACCTGGTAATTTCCAGACATATCTGTCAATTTATTAACTTTTTACCAGCTGTTTGAAATTTTCCTGTCACGCGTGTTTTTAAAATGCACAAAATCAAACATCGTGTTGTGATGAATTCTCTGTTAAAAACGTTTTAGCGCTAATGGGAAATCGAAACAAAATTTTAAATGTGTTAGGAGATGCTGCGCCTTCAGAACTCAACGTTAAGTGGGGCACACTCGAGTTTAAACGTGGTCGTACAAGCACTGAACTCTATCCCAGCAGTGGACGTCCAAAAACTGCAAGAAAAAATGGCGTTATTGAAAAAAATTCATAGGGTGTTGGAAGACCGCAGATTGAGGAGTGGATGACGTTGTTGAAGTCGTAGGCACTCATATGAGCATGTGCGTCAAACTTTAGCTCAAGAACTAGGTGTGAAAAAGCGTTGTCCAAGATGGCTGCCCATCTGGAGTTGTTGAATTTTTTGGTCGTCCAGTGCGACCACCTTTTCAATCCTCGTACGACCACGTTTCAACTCAAGTGCCTACTTACAAACCATTGGTTTCGAAGTCGCAGCATCTCCTGACATATTTACAATCTCGTTTCGAATTTCCGTTGGCGCTAAACAATTTTTAACAAAGAATCACACCATGATGTTTGATTTTGTCCGTTTTTTAAAACATGACACGTCAATTTTAAACAGCTTCTAAACAATTAATAAGTTGATAGATAGATTTTAAAATTAACAGGAGTTCACGTAAAATACAAATCTTGCAGCACACGAAAAATTTTAGTTTTACCGCTAAGTTACAGTTGTCGCTCCGCTCCGCGAACATTTCAACTGATCCTCGTACCTACACAGTATTACTGTGTTGTCTACAAATGTTTCCATGTTACTGTTCTATGTCATCTGCGTGTGTCCGGGTTATTGGTATATTCTGCACAAGGAACCAAGGATTCTTCATTGCGGCACTCCTGAGTTAATTAAACGGACAAATATTTTAATATTTAGTGTTTTAGTATTTAGTATTTCGTATTTAGACGGGAAAAGAGTGTTCGTTTCCATATTTATTTATTCTAAAAAGTACGATTTGTCTTTCGCCTTTTTAGGGCCCTGATAGCACAACTTTTCAAACGCCCGTTACAGTATACAGTGTCCTACGTGTATTGTGTGGAACAACAGTGAGCGTGGTAATACAACGGTTGATACGCTCGAAACGTTGTAACGCAAAATAAACCAATTATTGTTTAAACAAGCTCCGTGGGAGTAGACCTATTCAATTTTCAACTTTATCCAAGATTTCTGTCTAAAGCGATGCAGGTAGGGAGTGGGATTAACCCTAAGAACGCTATAGCCTTTCGTACGCTATAGCTGTCTTTCAAGTAGGAAAACGTTTCACGTGAAGATGGTAAGATGGTTCAAATTTTGTATTCTAGTTTTTGACTACATATCCTCTTGAGGAGTAAGTAAGAGGTAGCTTCGAATATCCAATAGACCCTCAACGTATTCAACTTGGTTGCCAATGTTTATAATACAATAAAATACAATATTTTATTAGTTTTCTCATTTCTACTTACGTGCCCTGCATCTCCAACTCCGCCTTCTGCAGTATATATGCTTGACTCATCATTTCTGTCTTTATTAAAATTATGCTTCTTAAGTTAATACTTACTTCATTTAAGTGATACCCCTTAAATCTTCTTTCCATTTATGTATCGGCCTTTTCAAAATGTTTCTTCTTCTTTACCTTCTCCTTCTTCTTCTTTTTCTCCTGCTCCTCCTCCGCCTCCTCCTCACTCACATCCTCACTCTCTCTTTCTTCTTCTTCTTCTTCTTCTTCTTCGTCTTCTTCTCCTTCCTTTTCATTTCACACTCTTCCCCCACCTACTCCTCCTTCTTTTCTCTTCTTCTTTTTCTTTTTCTTCTTCTTCTTCTTCTTTTTCTTTTTCTTCACAAATATTATACTTTTTGGTCCGTTGCGATTCGCTAACCGTACCATCTTCTTTTCGGCCTGCCAATATGTCTTGTTTCTTTGACACTGTAAAGTAAGATGTGTTTTGGCAGGCGTCCGTTCTCCCTTCTTAACACGTTAAGGATGTTTACACCCTCATCTATACTCGTTGACCTCATTTTTTTAAGTATAAACTCCAAAGCTTATAACATCTTTACTTGCGTTATAACATAGGGAACCCGTATTAATTGGTTCTAACAATTATACAGGCTGCCTTCGTTGTAACAAGCTGAAAATTAATCAAATCACTAAAACAATAAATATACAAGGAACTTGGGGGGGGGGGGGTAGTCTGCTGATTTATGCACTCAATTTAGTATTGTACTAAAGATGACATCTCTTTATTTATGTCTATTTGATTATACATAACATATCAACTTTTAACTTACAGTGAAAATTGTAATGGGTTTTCTACATTAAGATTTATAATACAGTTAGCGCCTTTTACCTCGGATCCGAGTTTATATGTATTACTTAGGAATTTAAAGTTTACTCTACTCCATTAATGTATTACTTTATTACTCTTTATACCATTTGAGGAATGGTATCATTTAATAGTGCAATGTTCCATGTTCCAACGCTACATCACACGTGTTACTTTAAAACTTATCGTTACTGAAAATTACTTGTTACAACATTTATTCTTAAACTTTAGAGATTGTCATTTTAAAGTCTTTTAGTTTACAATCACTTCTATTTCAAAAGATACATATCCACGGAAGGCAAGCCTCCGCGTCACCTCTTAGTTACGGGTTTTAGTCCCTGTCCTCCACGCGTGTTTCTTCGGTCCTCTCACTGTAGTGGGTTGTCATCGTGGTAGTTTTTCTGGTGAAGGTCCTCGAACTCAACTAATGTTGATTTGGATGTTACGGTGTCATGAAGTCGTCCTGTTTCTCGGTGGTATCGTAAATACAGTTGGAGTCTTCGTCTTCACATTTTACAGTTATGCACATCACATTTGGTAATAGTACGGTTGTATCTGAATTTACATATACAACCATAAAGTAAATTTAACTATATTTCTTACTGGGAGATGTCACCTTACGCACTAAATTTTCTACTTTCCTTTTTCTGTTACATACTACATTCTCGTTATATAACTCTTCACACGGTTATTTGAAACTAATAACCACATTTAACAAAAATTATACATATTTTGTACAGCGCTCTGCTTTAAGCTGCTTACTGGTTGAACGACGCATCATCTCTGCTCTCTTAACTATGTAGGAAGGGTCAGTAAATCGCGCGGATGTTACGCGTCGCAACGAAAAAGTTCCATATTTTTCTTTTACTTAAATGGTTAAAGTTTGACTATTTAATTATTCAGAGATATTCTTAATTACAGACGTTATTAAAGTACACTACTATGGTCTTCTTTAATTATTTAAATAATGTCAAATTTACAAGTATTATTAGTTTGTTTAGGGGTCGGAATTCAAGCTAATTCCGGTTAGCGCATGTCTATGCAGGGATAATTAACAAGGTTTACCCTATCTGTACACTCGTATTCCTTTTTTATTTTATTATTAAAACTCTTTATTAAATATTATTATAATTTTAAGATAGCGATAAAATTTAGTTTAAATGTGCGATTTTATTAAAATTTAAAATTTCTCAGCCTTCACATTAATTATTTATTAATTACTATATTTTTTTATTAAATGAAATCGTCACAAGCTCTCTCTGACTGTCATGTTTACAAGTCCTGTCCTCCCTCTTATCACAGAACTGCTCTTACAAATCTTGATCGGCTGGCTCTACTAAAAGTTATAGTATTTAGTATAGAGTTCTCGCTTCCATATTACCGGAAAGCACAGCCATAACTTTGTAGAAATTTAACTTATATCATTTCTTATTTTACCGTTAATAGATCTTTTGACTGTGCCGCGCACAAAGCTAAATTTCTCTAATTTTTCCAGCATCAACTTCGCCATTATAGGGTACGTTACATCCTCGAGATGGCACAATTCTGCTTATGGATATCTGCAGGTTATAGAGCTTTGCTGCTTTAGGTAATTCACACAAAGCTCTTTATAAGTTGTCTTCGTTAAAACTAAAATCAGCAACTAAAACCTGATCGTGTGCGAACAGAACAATTTTGAAAAGTGAGACGTCATCGAATTCTAGAGTAGCATAAAAAACGTCATCATCACAACGTCACATAAACTGTAGAATAAGCTGGTCGATTCCGTACACCAATATCTCCGTACTGTAAAACACAATTCTATAACAAAACACAATTCTAGTAGATTTATATTAAGAGCGCCCGCTTACATATTACACAGTGTTTCTATACAATTTGCCTATGTTATCGGCAAAGTATGTAATGTAGGCATTTTATAGAATACCTAGACATTTCATAAAATGCCTGGAGTTTTTTAGCAAAGTATAGAACAGAATATTTTTTAAATGTTTTTAATGCTTTTTCCAGGTATTCTGTACATTGCCTAGACATTCTATATAATGCCAATGTTTCTTTAGGCAAAGTGTAAAATAAGCTTACTACGTTCAAAATGAAAATATTTTATTACAAAATCACTCACAGTTGTTTGATTTTACACACAGGAGGACTTTGTATGACATTTCTAGATTATCTGTTTTCTACTTAATTATGTTAAGAGATACTATTTTATTAAAATTATACTCTTTAAGAACTTTTTTAATCAATCTGGTTAAAAAAATACATTAGATATTATTGGTGTTTATTAATTCTAAATATATGGAATATACTCTATTTATTACAAGACAGAGAGCTGTGACATTTTGAAGTACACTTTATTACATTTTTAATAGAATTAGTTTTTTTGACATTTAGTCTTGCACCACACATTTTACGAACTCTTATCCGGATCCTGATGATTGGGCAGTAGGAGCAGAACGAAGTGCGGTTTCTTGTTCAGGAACATCTTCAACCCCTATTAGTGGTCTTGGGCATACAGTGAACTGCGATCTTGTGTACAGCTGCTTTAATAATCCGTTAGTGGTTCCCAGTTTGTAAAATCCGTCTTCTGTCACACTCACGACAATTGCTAGGATGTTTCGAAGATCTCCCCGCCCTTTGTCTACTTTAAGGAATTGGAACACGAACAGACGCGCCCACAGGAGCTGGAGGAAATCTTTTGTCAGAACCAGATTTCATCTTCTTTTCCTGAAATTTTAGAAATGACCTTTTTCTTTCTTCAGTTGCATTTTTTGCTTTGAAGCAGAGAGTACACCGCTTCTTCCCACCGTCACACTTATCTCCACTATTGCCACTAGTGTTCAAAAACGAAACCATAGCACATACATTGTTTTCTATACAGTACCTAGAAGACGTTAGGTAATCTATACAATGCCTAACCAATGTATGAAATGCGTTTTATTTCATACTTTACCGGCTGGATTCAGGCATTGTATGAAATTCCTAGGCATTCTATACAATGCCTGATTTTGTACATTGCCGGTAACATCTACATCACTGTACCAAAGGAGTCGAGAGCGGTCACTGACATCTCAAGTGAAAAGTTAAACAACGCTGAATAGAACGTATATAATGCAACCAGGGTACATTTACGTCAGTAGCGTGTATTTGTGTACTTTGTAAACAGGAAGCAACTTGCACTTGGTGCCGACGCAATGTTTGCCGATGCTGAACACTCCGCCGCGTCACCTGTACATTACGTTCAACCCGTAGGAGTGAACGAACCCCTACGCCTACGAATCGTACTCGTCAACAACATTATAACACAAGAATTATTAAGTGCGACAGGCAAAGAATCAATACAATACGTTAGCGCAGTAAATATCGGCTCACTACCGGATGTCGGATTTTGGCTGGAGGGGGGGGGGACATTTAAGAGCAGGGGCCCATGTCTGAAATTTTCACGTTTTGCACAATACTTTACTTTTTTCAGACAATCGTTTAATAAATATAATAAACAAAATATCGTTCTTAACCCGTATTAAACCGACAAGAATCAAATAAGCTTATCTTTTCTACTTTTATTTTGTGTTCAGTAAGTATTTCTAAGCACATTAACATCTGAATTATTGAGTTTCAAAGGGACGTATATTTTTCTCTAGCCTTCTCCAAAAATCATCGTAAAACAATTGCGATAGCTTATAACTAGAGAAATTGCTAATTAAATCGATAAATGGCTAGATACACTGTAAATGTATCTGAGAAGTCAAGATTAAGATTCTGAATAGTGTGTTTGATGCTGACGTGTATGAATGTGTAGTGAAGTGGTTTAAGCAAATAGGAAACAAAAAATTCAGTGATTGTGCCTTTTGTCAGACCCAACGCTGAGGAACACAACTGAGTTATGTTGGAGGATGTTAATAACATACACGATACAAATTTCTAGCTTTTATAAAACGCGTAAAAACTATGAACGGATATACATAAAAACTAATGTAATACATATTTATTATAAATATTTTTAAAAACTAATTTTCGATTATGGATTCGACCATAATACTGTGATCTCTATAGCTATGACTAAAGAAATTACTATTACTCCAACGCCAGTGGGGTGCGAGTTAGTAGTAGACTACGAAATTGTAAAATTGTGAAGCAGCTAATGTAACTCGACTGTTTAGGGGTAACAACATGCAGTCGGATGGTGGTGGCCAGATCATTGTCTTTACATAAATTGTATATTTTCTCACTGTGACGTATTCTCGATACCCCATTGACCTGGATTGGTCCATATATTCTCCTCAGAATTCTCCTTACAAAGGTACTGATTACGTTAGCGATTCGTTTATTCAGAGTCCAAGTCTCGCTGCAATACGTTATCGCTGACAATGTTAATCAGGTAATAATTATTGTCCGTTACATTAGTATGTGACGGAGACGCGTAAACTTAAATATTCGTTGTAAACAAGTATGTTTGGCTCTTTTATTGAAAGTGTTCTTAAGGTTGTGAGTAACGATTCCTCTGGTGTTACATTATCTTACTCCACTGTTTAAAGGCAACGATTCGTGCGATCCGCAAAACTTTTGATATTTACAAACTGAGTATAGTACCTTTAACAGTGGCAACCAGAGAACGATTATATCGTATCGGATAGTGGTTCCCAACCTTTCCGGACCCGCGTACCACTTTGGTCTTCCGCGTTCATTTCGCGTATCACCGGATTTTCTCAATAAAAAACTTGATACAACATGTATAGTCCATCTTATTATTCCTAGTTATGTATAATTATTTAAATTTAATAAACAGAATTTATAAATGGTTGATACATAAACTTTCAGGTTGGTTCTATGCTAAAATAAAGTATACAGTTTTTTCCAAAGACAGTTAATTACTTTCATAACAGATTTTCTTGTTAGTACTGATAAACAACATATTAAAAAAAATAATTAATGCGACACTTGTTTCTGTTATTCTGTTTTAATTTAAATCATGTTGAATAAAAATTTATTGTTGTTTTGAACTTACAATTTTTATTTTTTCATTTTTTTAAGTAAATACTTTTTCCTAGCTAGGTCTTCTTGCGTACCACCGGAACGGAACCACTGATATAAGAGATTAGTGTTCAATATCGATTTGGATACCGGTCGATCTTCCTAACATTATTTATTCTCACGGTAATTATGCTGAAAAACGTATAGTGAAAACTTACTGAACACACTATTAAAAGGTTAAAAATCGAGCCTGTTATGTTACACTACATTAGTCAACTTCCATTTACTATGAAATTTAAATATTTAAACACTTGACACATTATACACAACACAGTATTTAAAGACGTTATTTCTACCGTAATAGGTAAACAGCATTGGTTCCAACGCACTACAAAGGTTAGGCATACACACAGTGATAAAAAGAGCCATCAATTATTCTGTACATTTAAAAATAAGTAAAACAATGCATATTTCAAACAACAAACTAATCTTTTTACGAAACCTGACTTTCCAGCTAACTGTAATTTGATTTTCTGTATATTTTCAATAATCAATGTATTCTCTAATAAGTTTTATACTTTTTAATTTAAATATCTACATGAATATTGTACGCCGGTCTCACTGATAGTCGTATTGTTCAGTGAAAAACAAAATATAGACACCAATGAAGTCACTAATAACCAGCTTTAATGAGTACAAATAACAATTATTTGAAATCAACACTCTCATACAGTAATTCTAGTTGAATTTGTCCACGCGCAACAATAATGTCAACTATTAGAGTTCCGCATTAATTATAACACAATAATCATTTTTCACTAATCCTCACCAATGGCTTTATTCGCACTAATGAAATCGCCCACAGTACCTGAACTCACAAAACCAGCCGCTCTTGCTTTTACAGGTCGCGCAGAGGTTCCAGAATAACTTTCCATGTTTTTGGAGGCGTGAGCATAATTTTCATGTTTACTAGTGCTCTCCAGAACAATCTGGAATGTACTTGTGTGCAGCCTTGGCTGAAACGCTACACCTGCTCAGCTAGCGGACAAATGGATGGATGCAAGCTCTCGACTCTTCGAGACAGTTCGTAACAGTCGTTACAATGACCTTTTTGTAAATACCGATGTACTTTATATAGCTACATAAAGTATATTGGTATAAAACAAACATAACGCCTGAGAATTCGTTACTGAAACCTTCAATGCCACTTTCAATAAGCAAAGACGATTGTGTGTATGAATTATTTAGTGTTTATTACAAAGTCTATAATTTAATAAAAGTGTGTATTTTACTAACTTTTACCTATTTAGTGTAGTTTACAAATATTATTGCTAACTTTTTTGTGAATACGAATTAATTTTTAATTGCGTTTCGATGTCATAACAAATCATCTACAATAAATTGTGTTGATAATGACAATACATATAGCGAAAACGTCTTCACGGATTTTCTCAAAATTGTGTCTTTTTAATCGTTTTATCACAGAACTTCACAGAACTTTCAACCGTTTATGACTATAGTTTAATAGAAAATTCAATAATTCGTTGGTCAATGTTTATAAAACCAATTCCAGTTTTATTTAGTTAAAACTCCTTCACCATGGTTTTAGGTAATCATGGCGTTGAAGAAACGCCATATACGTATTATTTATTTGACAGTTATTTAAAAACTTCTTTTGGAAAAAGTTACACAATTTTACTGTATTTAAAGCCACAACACTGATTACCACCGAATTTTATAGCCTCTGTTTTTTGCTACCCAAGCGATACATTAATAAAATCGGTTGGCCGTTTTACTGTACAAGTCGAACTGTATGTTTTGTAATAAAAAGAACTCGCTGAGTAGGCACAGGGGAAATATAAGATAAAATAGAGGCAATTTAGCTCTCCCAGGTTGCCAACAACAGCAGGCAGCAACACACAAATTTTAATGCTTTTTTTTTTTAGAAAAGAAGGAAATAATGTCTAAAGGCGGCCAATAAATGTCACTTACAGTACATTAAAAGTTACGGTTGGTTTTTTAACTAACTTGCTATTGAGCTCGTGTTTTTGTGTTTAAGGAAAACGTAAAGTCACGTTTAGTTTCTTCCTTGTACTAATTAATTTTTCTACTTCTTTTTTACTTTACAAAAAAAAATCAGTCCAAGTTTACTGACTTTCCTATAACACAAATTTCGTAGTACAGGAGAATCTAAAATGTAAGTTATTTATTCGTTGTAACCTGCACTCAATTTTAAATTCAATGTGTACAGTATAAGATTTGTCTTTAGACAAATTTGTGTGTGTGTGTGTGTGTGTGTGTGTGTGTGTGTGTGTGTGTGTGTGTGTGTGTGTGTGTGTGTGTGTGTGTGTGTGTGTGTGTGTGTGTGTGTGTGTGTGTGTGTGTGTGTGTGTGTGTGTGTGTGTGTGTGTGTGTGTGTGTGTGTGTGTGTGTGTGTGTGTGTGTGTGTGTGTGTGTGTGTGTGTGTGTGTGTGTGTGTGTGTGTGTGTGTGTGTGTGACTTGTAATTTATTATAAATCTTATCAATGAAAGTATTTTTTATTAAAACTCAGGCTTGCCGGGCTGTAAGGCCGTAGTCCAAGGCTGTTTGGTCCAAACGTTTCGGCCGTGCTTTGACGGCCATCTTCAGTGCAGAAGGCTGCAACACACTGACCATGATTTCGCAGTCAGTGAACATTGAACTGTATTAAGGCTGTGAGTAGGATGCCCATATTTTGGAACCCGCACGAAGGTGTTGTCTGACGCCACCAGCCAATCAGAAGAAAGGCAAATTCTTATTGGTTTGCCACAACTCGCGTCCAAAGAGCACTCAATGAGAGGGACTCACCCCGCCGATTCATTGCAATTGACGCATGTTTCTGAATCTGGGCAGACTCCATATTCAGGCGAGGGAAATACGCATTCACTGACGACAGAAGCCTCGTCTCTTCAAAGAGTATGCGATGGTCGGCATTGGCGAGTGTGTGCTCGCAGAGGAATAGCAGACTTTTCCGGCCGCCTCAAACGACAGTAGCGGCTATATTCATCAACGCGGGCATGGACACTGCGTTTCGTAGTTCCGATGTTCAACTGGCCGCACGAGCAAGGAACTCTCCACACATTGGCTCTCTTCGTCGGCTTGAAGATTCTTTCACACCGCGCTGGCTCAGCAACCTGCCAATACGATCAGTCACCCCATGGACATAGGGCAATACAGCGAAGCCAACATTCTCCTGAGACACTGACTCCACCGGTCTTGCTGTTCTTCTCGGCCGGACTGTACGTCTCACCTCCCCGACGGAATATCCGTTGGCCTGCAGCGCTTGCTTGAGATGCCGCAGCTCCTCGTTGAGATACCGGGGTTCACAGATCCGATCCGCTTCTATTATTATTGTTGTTTGTAAATAATACTTTACAAACAAAAAAATGGAAGTATTTGTTTCACTTTGCCGAAATAAATTAGATTTGTTTCAACTCTGCGAAAGCTATTACTTCCTGAACATGCCTATTTTCATCGTGTGTAAGCGCGTACAAAGTAGACTTTGTTGCAACCTATTATATTTTTGAACTACTAGTTTTGAGACTTTTTGTCTCAAGATCAGATTGGTAAAACAGATGTCTGTCATAATGAGTTTTCCAAACGATAAAAAACTTCGCGGTTGTGTCTATCGTTTACATCCACTAGTATTTTTGGGCGTAGAATACGTCACGAGAGTTGTAGGGTTACCAGCAACAAGATTTCGCTGGAGTTTAGTAACTAAGTAGATGGAAACTGTTGTTTAAGACTACCTCAAGTTAATTTGGGTTTGTTCCTATATAGAAGTCACAATGATAAAAGCCCAGTAACAATAGAATCTTAAGTAACAAAAGTTGTGTGTGTGTGTGTGTGTGTGTGTGTGTGTGTGTGTGTGTGTGTGTGTGGGTGTGTGTGTGTGTGTGTGTGTGTGTGTGTGTGTGTGTGTGTGTGTGTGTGTGTGTGTGTGTGTGTGTGTGTGTGTGTGTGTGTGTGTGTGTGTGTGTGTGTGTGTGTGTGTGTGTGTGTGTGTGTGTGTGTGTGTGTGTGTGTGTGTGTGTGTGTGTGTGTGTGTGTGTGTGTGTGTGTGTGTGTGTGTGTGTGTGTGTGTGTGTGTGTGTGTGTGTGTGTGTGTGTGTGTGTGTGCTTCTTGTGATTGTATTATTCTAAAGTCGTGTCCATTTGTTATTTGATGTTTCTTACAAGAAAACTGATGATTATAGAACACAATATGCCAGACAACAAATATCGTCAGAATTTCTAATTGATGTAGTAATATAATAAAGCTGTTGGTAGGCCTACTTTTATTAAAGTTAAACTAACAAACGCAATTCACAATGTAACTGGTACTCTGTAAATTTAAGCCAACTGCTACTAAATATATAAGCGAATAATGTTGAAACAGTAACTCATTCTTTATCAAAATTTACTGAACTTAAATTCTTGAATCATTCCAGGGCGTAACCGTTATTATTATTATTGTGTGTGTGTGTGTGTGTGTGTGTGTGTGTGTGTGTGTGTGTGTGTGTGTGTGTGTGTGTGTGTGTGTGTGTGTGTGTGTGTGTGTGTGTGTGTGTGTGTGTGTGTGTGTGTGTGTGTGTGTGTGTGTGCTTCTTGTGATTGTATTATTCTAAAGTCGTGTCCATTTGTTATTTGATGTTTCTTACAAGAAAACTGATGATTATAGAACACAATATGCCAGACAACAAATATCGTCAGAATTTCTAATTGATGTAGTAATATAATAAAGCTGTTGGTAGGCCTACTTTTATTAAAGTTAAACTAACAAACGCAATTCACAATGTAACTGGTACTCTGTAAATTTAAGCCAACTGCTACTAAATATATAAGCGAATAATGTTGAAACAGTAACTCATTCTTTATCAAAATTTACTGAACTTAAATTCTTGAATCATTCCAGGGCGTAACCGTTATTATTATTATTGTGTGTGTGTGTGTGTGTGTGTGTGTGTGTGTGTGTGTGTGTGTGTGTGTGTGTGTGTGTGTGTGTGTGTGTGTGTGTGTGTGTGTGTGTGTGTGTGTGTGTGTGTGTGTGTGTGTGTGTGTGTGTGTGTGTGTGTGTGTGTGTGTGTGTGTGTGTGTGTGTGTGTGTGTGTGTGT
Source organism: Magicicada septendecula (assembly GCA_034769895.1). Classification (NCBI taxonomy): domain Eukaryota; kingdom Metazoa; phylum Arthropoda; class Insecta; order Hemiptera; family Cicadidae; genus Magicicada; species Magicicada septendecula. The sequence goes on along the minus strand of CM068370.1, from coordinate 447,015,636 downwards.
GTGTGTGTGTGTGTGTGTGTGTGTGTGTGTGTGCAAGAGAGAGAGAGCACACGCGCGCGTGCTTTATATAAGCCTACCTACTTCACTGATTAAATACAAATCGTGAATCACAAGTGTTATCTGTTTATATATAAACTGTAGATTTTGTTTGTGACGACAAAGATAGAAAAACCGCTAACCTTCTACTGGAAGTCACCGTAAGTAATATAGCATACATAATTTTTCGAACCAACGTTTGAAAATGTTGTAGTTTTATTAAAAACAAAGAGGCTTATAACAACATTAACTGGAAAATAGTGGTCAAAGTCCTAAGAGATATAAATGTAGACAATAGAGACAGAAGAATAATCCTGCAACTCTACAAGAACCAGAAAGCTCTCATAACCAAGGATGGACTAAAAAAAAAAAGATATTAAAAGGTTATCGCCACAACTGTACAACGTTTTTTTTACAGTACGCTATGAAGAAGTTCACGAAAACTAGAAACCACGGAATAATAATATACATCAGAAGGACGATGCACCAGTGACGTAAGAAATAGTATTGCACAAGCAAAAGAAGCATTTTCTAAGGAAATATCTTTTGGTGGAAACCATGAAGAAATTTATAAAATATTTTTTTGGAGCATCTAAGGCTCAGAAGACTGTACTCTGAGGAAATCGGAAAGAAACTGCCTTGAGGATTTTAAAACGTGGTGTTGGGGGGAGGGCCTTAAGAATTCTGCGGATAGGAAGAGCGACTAATGATGAGATAATAAACGGAGTTGATAAAAGAAGGATTTTGTTTAAAACCACTGCGGAAAGGAGAGACATTGTGGAGGTCACCTATTACGCCATTTAATCTGTGTCACCACCCTGATCGAGGGAATGTTTGAGAGTTTAGTGGAAGGGAAAGCCCAGACTAGGAATATGGATGAAATAAAAGGAGGGAGATGTGTGCAGAGATTAAGATACTGTCTTTGAAAGGGAAACAAATTTCAGGCCCACCAACCTCTGAGTTGAGGAGAATAAGGGAGAGACAGTGTAATTTTACATGCAATTCATTTTCGATTAATTTTCTATATTGCCCTGAAACCGTCAGTTATACAGGAGAGCTGGAGAAGAGGTAGCCGATTAAGACAAAAGCTGTTTGTATTAAATTTAAACGTGCTTCGTGCAATACACAATTTACACCTTTTGTGCCGAAAGCAAGTGCAATACTGAATCCTTCACGTAATAATTTTAGTAAGCAGCATTCCAGCCCTTCTAAGAAACCATCTAATCAGCGTGAAATGCCTTTGTTGCCCTTCATACACAGTTATGTAATTCCTTTTCCTTTGTTTGCCTTTAGCAAAATTATACAGAGGTAGCTGGCAGTATATTCTATTACGGAATTAGTTTATTTTATATAGATACACGTTGAGACTGCTCTAAGTAGAGATTGAATTCCCTCTTCTCTGTTCTTGTATCGCTCAATCAATTTATCTCCCACTGTCTATCTGGTTCTCTCTCTCATTGTTCGTTCTGTCTGAGTAGCTGCCTGCCTGTCAATCTGTTTCTGTCTGTCTGAATATTTATCTGCTTTGCCTGCATGTTTCAATATCTACCTGTCTTTGTCTACCTGTTTATCTGCCTAGCTTTATTCTACATGAATTTCAGGCTCTGTCTGTGTACATATCTACTGTTTCTGTCTAATGCCTGTCTTTCTTTCTGTCCGACTGTGTCTCTCCCCCGCCTCCGACTTCACCGCTCTCTCTCTTTCTGCGACAAGAATACAGTCGATTCCGTAAACCACGTCTAGACACCATAAATCAGACAATTTTTAAGAAATTTATGTACAGAGAAACAACTAGTAAGTATTAATTACCATAGCAAAATACGTGACTCGTTGTGTAAAAAAATTTTCTTTTACGTTGTACAGATTTAATAGACGTTTAATCAAGAAAGTTGTGTTAGTGGTTAAAATCACAAGCAGAATGATCACTGTTGCACACCACTATATAAAATTAGCCCGATTAGCGCTTTCAAGCTTCACAGCTCATCGTCAGATCGGAATTAAACCAAAAACCTGAAAAACCCCTTCACTCACATCTCACCCCACCCTACTCACACACAACAAGCTATAATTGAATGTCCCTTCCCCTTTCTGGCAATTTTGTCCGCCTTCTTGTACTTTTCCAACAACGCGTCACGATCTTCTGCACCTGCAGCTGGCTCGGCTAATCTTCCTTCGCAAACATCCAGCACATCATCATCCTCTTCCATCAATGTGCGTACTACGAAGCGCCATTGATGCCAATTATCTTTGTCTCGAAGTTTTTCAATTTTTATATTCGGTTCCATTTTTGCACAAATATTTTATACTTGCACTCCAATTACACACTGCACTCCGATTTTAAAATGCCACTGGGCCCATAACCTGTTAAAGTATGGGTGAAAATAATGAATAATGTAAGTACAGGAGCAAACACACGCTTTATTGAAGGAACAGTTTAGTAGCAAGTATACATAAAACGGACACACGAAATACACATTACAAGAGCACATTTAAAACTGAACTGTACTTGTCGAGGGCATCTCTATTTATATAGAAAAACAGCTTCCAGATCTTTCCTTTTATTTAAAACTTCGAGAACATTACTTTTCTATACTCTCACAGTAAACGTGCATGTGTGCGGGTTGAGGCCCCGCCCAGGCAGCTCGACCTCCCACCGCACAATACAAACTTTCACTTCTACAATGACAGGTACACTTACTTAAAAATGAATGTAGAGTTTTCCAGTATATTCTCAAAAATAAAGAAAACGGAACAATTTATAAGTGAAGGACCATATGAGGAAATAAAGTATGATTATACAAGTAAGTACCAATCAAGGATAAAACAAATGATGAAACAGATACATTTATAGAAGAAAATAAGAAAAAGTATTTATTAGAAAGTAATCCAACAGCACCAACTTTTAAAAGGCAGGTTAAGATACATAAAGAAGGAAAACCAATTATACCCATTGTTTCTTTTGTTAATGCACCTATTTATAAATTATCAAAGGAAGTTAGCAGAGTACTAAAAGAGAAATATGAATTTGGGACAAAATACAGCATAGAGAATAATGTAAAATTGATAGAAAAATTAGAAAATATTAGAATTAATGTAAATACAAAATTGATATCACTGGATGTTAAGGACATGTTTACCAATATCACAATAAATAAAGTTATTAAGTTAATACACGATAATCATATGGGAGGATACAGGTATAAAAAGCAGTTGATTAAAGTAATTAAAGAATGTGTAAATCAGAACTATTTTAGGTTTAATAATAAGTTTTATATACAGAAAAAAGGTTTACCTATGGGATCTTCATTATCCCCTATTCTTGCAGAAATATACATGAATGATTTTGAAAAGCAATTAATAAGTTCCACAAAGTACAAAGACAATATAAAATTATGGACTAGATACGTTGACTATGTATTAGTAATTTGGGAAGGAAGCATAGAAGTGCATGAGTTATAAATGAGGTAAATAATAAGGATAAAAACTTACAATTTAAAGAAGAGATAGGAGGTAAGAAAATAAATTACTTAGATTTAAACATAGAAATTAAAGATAATGAGAAACTACAGTTTGGGATATTTAGGAAATAATCGTATTCTGATATAATTATACCAAGAGAGTCTTACCACCCTTATAGATATAAAATGGCGGCAATCAATTCATTTTGTTATAGAGCTCAGAAGTGTTTAAAAGAGACCGAATCAAAAGATAGGGAGTTAAAAACGATAAAGGGTATTGTAAGGAATAATAATTATAACACCAACATAGCGGATAAAGTTATGAAAAGGGTTAACATACAAAAAGCTAAAATAGAACCAAAACAAAAGAATTATGCAGGGTCATTGACATACATAGGTTCACATACTAGAAAAATTATAAAATGTTTTAATAAATACGGAGTACATATAGCTATTAAAAAATGTGAAACGGTATTTGATAAGATAAGGAATAAAAATATAAAAAAAATCCCAGTATTACAGAAAAGCGGAATTTATAAATTAAAATGTATAGACTGCAACAAAGTGTACCTAGGCGAGACAGGACGAAAATTCGTATGCAAGCTGTCTGACCACAAACATGGAGAAGGTAATAGAACAACGAATTTGTTATATGCAAGACATTTCATAGAAGACAACCATAAGTTTGTTAATCCTTTGGAAGACTACGAAATTGTAAAAATAGTAAATAACACAGTTGAAAGGAAGCTTAGGGAGGAGCTAGAAATATTGAAAGGAAGAGAAAAAGGGTTAGAAAATTTAATTAATACTAAAATTAAATTTGATAATGAAGAAATATTTTATAACATAATTAAGAAGTAAATGATAGAGAACTGATAGATAAGATTAAGAATTAAATTGCTTAGGACTAATTAGGTGTTTTTAAAACAAAGGTGTGTGACTGGCACACATGTGTGGATGAGAAAGACTAGGTTTAAAAGGAATGCACACACACACACACACACACACAACACTGAAACACAAGGAATTTGCTAGAAAAATATGTAACTGTCCAGATGGTGGGACAGGACTGTGGGTGGGGAAGGGACATTCAATTATAGCTTGTTGTGTGTGAGTAGGGTGGGGTGAGATGTGAGTGAAGGGTTTTTTCATCTTTTTGGTTTAATTCCGATCTGACGATGAGCTGTGAAGCTTGAAAGCGCTAATCGGGATACTTTTATATAGCGGTGTGCAACAGTGATCATTCTGCTTGAGATTTTAATAGGTTAAAGATGGCACTGAACTCTAAAAGTCTGTTTTATTAGTACGGAAATATGTTATATTAGTTTTATCAAAATAAGTAAAGAAACTTACCTCCGACCAATAACACAGGCGCCGGGTGTCGTCGCGACGACAAAAGGGCGCTTACAAATTTTATTGACGGGTTTTGCAAACCAATACAGGCGTACCACAGTAACATTTCATAATCTTTGTGATACTGACTAATGCGTTATCAACTGCATTAGGTTATTTAACACTTGTAAAAACTCAAACACTATTATTCGTTTATATTAAAAATACTTATATTAAATATATAAATCGTTTATATTAAAAATATTTACATCAGGGCTCCACATCTTGTGGATATGGGTTTGACATCCCGATGTGCCCTAACTAGATTCTCACTTTCCTTCAACTTGTCTAGGGTGAGATCCTTTCCTTTAACCTCTCCTGTCTAGTCTCTCTTGGCCGGCCCTTGTTCTTTACTGACCTCGACGCTATTATAGTACTCTAGGGCTAATATGTCTTCCTTTTTTCATTCCAATTTCTTAATTTTGGGTGGCTTAGGATCTTATAGTGTTCACTGACGCCGATAGGTGAGCACTGGAAATACCAAGAAACATTCACTATCAGAATAACCGATACAAAACCAAGCCACCAAACCCTATCCCAGAAAGCGAAGGGTGAGGGCGAATCTCCTGCGCCCCAAAACAATGGCTTATCGGCTAAGGTATGGTAACCCTGACAGAAGAGTCCCTGGTCCTCCTGGTAGGGGGTTGTGCAATAGCCCAGTAACCTGTTCATTTACAACTTTATAATACTTGCAGTACCCAAAACAGCCTCGGAGTAAGATTTGAACCATTGGTAGAAGAGACGTGGGTCGTCCGAGGATGAGTGGGTGCAGGAACAGGTTTCTATAACCTAATCTTTAAAGTGAAGAATAAGAAGAAGAGATTTAAAATATTAACAATAACAAAAATGTAATAGGTTCATAATCAGGAAAGTTTTATAACTTTTGCCTAATATGTAAGCATTATTACCATAATTGTTACTAAAAAAAAAAATAGATTGTCAGACAGTTTTCCTGCAAGTGGAAAATTTTAAAGGAAGTCGGCAGTGGTGGACAATCCTTTAGAATCATAAACAATTTGAAAGGAAGCTGAAATAATAAAAACCAAAACAGACAGTATAAAAAATGTTAGTATCTATCAGAAAGGTAAGATAAATATTGTAACGTGACGGTTTGCACATTACATAAAAACCCAATTATCTAAAAACTCAATTCCATAAAACCAGTGTAATAAAAACCTAATAATAAAAAAACCTTATTAAATAAAAACCAACTATGATAAAATGATTATTAAAAACCTAATTAAAAAAATTATTATTTAAAAACCCAACTATTCAAATGACGGAAACAAGTACAAAATAAAAATAAAATTACAAAATAGAAGTACTACTTAAACAAAATAGAGAAGATTATTACAGACAATTGATTCATATTCTATTTTCTTCGCATTAAATATTTGGCATCCAATAAAGTGAGACTATAATAAACCAACAGTAATTACAAAATTATATTAACCATAGAAGAAATTAAACAAATTATTAATTCAGTTCATTCAGTTGAATGTAAATTTTGTATTACAATATATCTAGACTAATAGTTAAGAAGAAACTAGAAGCTAGTGCAGAGACGAAGAAGGTAGGTGATCAAAATAAGACGTAAGTATTTTGTCGGTACATTGTTTTGTACCGAGTTACAGGTTTTAGACTTTAGTTCTCATGTGCAACTTTTATTTCATAACATGTTCTGCAGGAATAATTGAATGAATTCTTTCTTGGTAATTTGGTAAATTAACTTAGGTATTTTACTTAGTTTGCAAGTAGACCTATTACAATTGCTATAGTAGCTTCAAACTCTTTCTTGTTAAGATCGACAACTGAGTTCGGTGTGCAGCCTATCCGCTGTAAAAGTCTCATGTAATCAGTCCGTTACGACTCAACACGTAAGAGTGAAACAAAACAAAAACCAATTTAACCAGGTGCTTATGAACACGTTTATCAACATATGCATTGTTGTACCTGTATATATTGTTACGACGGGCTCACTGATTGTCGTAGAGTGGAAACAAAATACAGACACCAATGAAATCACTAATTACCAGCTTTAATTAATCACAAATAACAATTTGAAATCAACAACATATGCCCGTACAGTTATTCGAGTAACATTTGTCCAGATGCAATAATAATGTCAACTGTTAGAGTTCCACACTAATTATAACGCAATAACACATCGCCATAAAGCTTGGAACCGTACTTGAATAAATCGCCACTTATAACTGACTAACTGACTTCTAAGCGGCAGCTGACGCTATACATAGCCTGCTGATGTTACAGATTAGTTTTCCATAATATACCTCAACAAGCACTCGAAAACTCTAGAGGATACTCAGTGCGGGTTTGGCAAATACACGCACCTTTCGGCTAGCCGAGAAACGGGTAGAAGGATGCTCTCGCCTTTTCGAGAGAATTCCATCATTACAATATTAATATATGTGTATGTACGAGGGAAGTAAAAAAGTAAAGGGATATTTTTCATTCTCTGAAGATAAGCTAGAGGGCAGCAGTGACTGTCGTACATAGAGAGTTGTTTGCGTAGAACAAGATCCACGAGTGGATAGATCGTTTTAAAAGTGATCTGAGGATTTCTCTACGTATTAAACAATAGGTAGGTAGGCCTTATACTTCAACACGTTCAAACACATGATTTATAGTAATTGGCAAATTAGAGTTGATAAAGTTCCAAGTGAATTGAGTATTAGCTATGTTTAGCCGTAAATAAACTATCGAAAGTTGTGATTTTGCTTTACGAGAATCTACGTTCTCAAATGGCCACCAAAACAAAGTATTGTCTTAAGATCTCTGGTCTGTCTAGCTGCTGGATCTCCAACACTGACTTAGCTCCAAACTATTTTAATCTTTTACTATGGACCTAAGAGCTGCGAAGGAAACATTTTTGTTCAGATGAAGAGATCGAAGAGGCGGTGCCAAATTGGTTGCACACACGAGACGCAAAGTTTGTTCTAGGAAAGAATTGAAATGTTGTTAAGAAATTAACTAGCTGCTTACAAGTAAGAGTAGTTAATGTACAAAAATAATGCAAGTTTAAAATTTGTTTTTCTTTATTTTTTATTGTTTTATTTTTTGACGAATCTCCGTAATTTGCATTGTATCCTCATTTTTAGGGCAATAAAATAAAACAGGAAATAATTAAAATTTAAAGGATAATAGTAAAAAGTAAATTAATATGTGGTGGTGAAATGTGGGAAACTACACAACATATGAGAAAAGATTACGAGCCATGGAAATGGGATACTGGAGAAGGTACTGTAGAATAGGGTTAAAAATGAAAGAATGTGTGTATTAGAATAACTGACACAATTAATGTAAAAGCTTATGATGTGTGCCGACTGGTCAAAGACTGATGGGCAAAGAAATTACTAGAATTCACAGACGTATTTACGGTGAAAGAACGGGACCCCCCCCCCCACCACAAACAGTCAAAAAAAGTTAAAGTACGTATTTTAATTTTTAGGCTGTTTTATTATTTTTTCAGCTGTGTACGCAAATATAGTAGTACTTATTTTTTAAATATATGATACAAACAGGTTTACTACGCAGAATTTGCCTATGCGTTTGAAATATGAAATACTGTATAAGAAAATCGTTTCAATCAAAAAGTATCTTCTAAAGGGTATCTGAATAACATGTATTTTTATTGTGTGTTGCCGTTCTCATTCCCATTAATGGGACTAACTGCAGGATGTGATCACACCTTTTTCAACTACTTTCAAGACAGAAACCACTTAACTTGTTTCTTCTTTTCTACGAAGCTGACTCGACCGGACTCTTCCCCAAAAAAACAAATTCTAGATGTGCCACTGCTAGAAAGGACCCTTTATGGAAGAAGAAAAGGAGGGAAGACTTGGATAGAAAGTATAAGGGATGAAATTTCACAGAGAAGGAAGATGATTGGATGATTGGAAAGACCTTAAAGTTGAAAGCTAGAATGCGGAAAATGCCTTTAAATGTTGTTTAAAATTCTCCCCCTCTTTCACCCCCTCTCACTCACTCTCTCTCTCTCTCTCACTCTCTCTCTCTCTCTCTCTCTCTCTCTCTCTCTCTCTCTCTCTCTCTCTCTCTCGTTCTTTGTGTACAAATATTTTCTTACGTGGTTTTTTGCAACTGTGTATACAAATTTTCGAACTAAATTTACTGTATTTAGATGTTTTACGGTATGTACACGTTGCGAGGTATAGTGTGAACAGACACTCGATAATCATAATGTGTTTGCTGTGGGCGACAAACTCTAAATTTATGCTGCTTTGTATCGTTAACGTAGCAAAATCAGTTTTACTAAACCATGTTTTATTACTGGATAATCAGTCTGTGTAAACATAATTAAGATAACAAGCGTCACACATGTTGGACCGCGTCGCCAGTTACAACCATGTAAACATAACTGTCAGTACTCCAATATATTGATGCCACATGCAGTGTTAGTAGTGTTCTGGAGAATATTTATTTACTATTACATTTGTTAAGAAGATAATGTTTTAAAAATATTAAGAACTTGTTTTATAAGAGGGGGGAGACTAAGAGGTAAGTACTAACTTACCAGTGTTAATTGAACAAACGAATTGAGCTCTCAGTTTTAACTGGAGCGTTCGGTATTTCCCTGTCTGTACTTCTGTCAGTCTCCAGTGAATTCGAGTGATATATAACGACGTATTTTGAATGTTTCAATAGTTTTTTCCTAAAACATAGCACGCGTGTCTACACTTTGACTCTCATGCGAGAGTAATGCTCCAGCGCTTAATACTCCAAAAAAATAGGGAAGCAAAAAGTTGATTATTTAAAAAAATTAAAATTTTTAAATTAAAATTATAAGTTAAACTCTCCTTTGCAGAACGGAAATTATGACCACCATATTTAAATTCCTGAAAACGTGCCTGAACACTACATATGGAGAAATAAAATATACTAACAATTTTAAATATCTTGGGGAAAACATATCCCGAAACGCCTCAGTGAAAGAATCCTTTAAAATTAGAAAACTCAAATTAGTAAAGGTCTTTACTCTAACCCGGGAACTGTACGGAAAGGAAAACATTTCTAGAAGTGCGAAAGTCCGCCAATATAGCACTGTGATCAGGCCGGTGATCATGTATGGAGTGGAAACAAAGTGCTTTTAAATTTTGGAACCTCTTCTTAAAATTGAACAAAGAATTCTTCGGAAAATTTATGGTCCCAAGAAAACCAGAGATGAGTACAAGCCCAAAAAATAGCTGTACAGGGATCTGGAAGATCTGGAAACGGCTTTACGAAAGAAAAGACTGAGATTCCTTGGACATATGGTTCGGAGGATCGGTCCAGATTAAATAAACAAATTTTAGCTACATTTGGCAACTTTATAGTCTGAACGGATACATCAAACAACTCAAGGAGGAAATGATGAAACTGAGTATCTCTTTGAACGACTGTGTGGATAGAAATACACAAAGAAAAAACTCAAAATCTTGAGGATCTCTGCGGTGAGAAGATGACGAGAAACGGGTGGACAGTGGAAAGGAAGGCGGCACATAGTGTGCGAATGAGAGCCTTCTGGCAGGAGAAGAAAAGGAAAAGATATTCGGGTGGTCCACGGCTGGCCTGTTCGTGTAAAAAAATTATAACTTAAACTAAGGTAAAGTTTTTTTTTTTATTATTTATTAAGGGTTGATACATGCTAAACACGAAAAACTGAAAAACATACGATTATGTATTATACACGTTTGGCCAATTTTAGTGTGGTACGTACGGATTTTAATGTGTACACATTGTTCCTAGTATCAATAAAATTATTTTCCCTCTGTCTTAATATTTTGGCATTCCTACACGTTCTAACCCGTCGTCTTTGTTCTATGGTATAGACTTATAATCTGTACCGTCTTCACTAATACCGTCTGTTTAAGGTCTTACCCAGTGGTGTAGTGGAGCCGGAGCGGGGCGGAGCGGCGCTCCGGCACACATTTTGAAGGCGGAACGGCGCTCCACTTATAGATAATGGAACATGACTACTTACGTTTTGTTTTTATTGGGTTTTAGCTTGATTATTTTTTTTAATTCATAATGATTTGAGTTAAACTCAATGGTAATGTTACTTGTACAATAGGACACGATGTTCTCAGAGACCTATTATGTCTTTGTCTTTCCCATACAGTCCCGCTCCCTCCACCCGACAGTCGGCTGTCGTCTGCAGTCTACACTCAGTCACACGTTCGCTTTGCTGTGTGTAGTGAATTCTGATCGGGACGGTCTGGTGCGTGTATAACCTCAACCTGCTCTTTTGATCGTAGTTTTGGTACGTTGAAAGTGCTAGTTGAGCGCCAGAATTAGTGAATAACTGTTTGTTATAGTTTTAGCGAGTGTAACGTCCTCCTTTGCTCCAGAAACGTCGCAATTACGCCCTTATAAGTTATAACGGTAGTAAACTAATAACTATTATCTTTGTGAAGAATTTAAGTCATTAATACTATGTACTGTACTTTTGTTTTGTGAAGTCATGGAGGCTAAACCTAAACAAACAACTATAACTTCATTTTTGTGTGCCCCTAATAAACTCGCCGATCATCATAGTGTACATATTAATGAGACCTTCAAAGATGGTAAAACAGATGAACCCAGAACCTCTAAGGACAAACAAAGTCAAACTCAGTGGCCCGCCATTTGGACGGAAGACATGTGGGATAGAAAGAAGGCGGCTTTTCCTTGGATTGACTCCAAAGAAGGTAAATTAGGATGTAAAATATGTTTTGAGGTAAATAATCTGGGGGCCTTTAAAAAAGAACATGTTTCTTTCTCTCGTGAGTGGCGCTCTTATCATGGTTCAAACAGAACAAACCAACTTAAATCACTAAGGAAAAAAAATGTTGAACACAAGCAGTCAAAGGCACACAAAACTGCTCAAACAATTGTTGACACTTCAAACAAAACTCCTATGAATCAAGTGATTGATTCTATAAATGCAGCACACCATGAGTCAACAAAGGCTATTTTTAGGTCAGCATATTTTATTGCTAAGAACGACCGGCCATTTAACGATCATTTTGGTTTACTTGAATTGCAAAAATTAAATGGAGTAGACATCGGCGTAGGCCTGCACTCAAGGTACAGTGCAGTAGAAATCATAGATCATATTTCAAAGGAGATGAAATTGCGAATTTTAAACAAGGTTAAGGAAATTTCTGGGAAAATTTCACTTATCATTGATGAAGCTACCAGCATCGGTTGTAAGTCGGTGCTAATTGTTTACTTAAAATGTGAGATAAGTAAAGAACAGCCCCCCAAGCACTTTATTTTTAGACCTAGTTGAGCTTGCTGACCAAAAAGCCGACTCTGTTTTTAGCAGTGCACTAAAGTGCCTTGACAAATATGGCTTTGACAATGAGTATTTAAAACAAAACTTGATTTCTTTTACAAGTGACGGGGCTAGTGTCATGCTAGGAAAGCACTCTGGTGTGGCAAAAAGGTTTTTATCTTTGTACCCTAATACTATCATATGGCACTGTATGAATCACAGACTGGAATTAGCCATTGCGGACGCTGTAAGTGAAGTAGCCGGAGTAAACCATTTTCAAGCATTCATGGACAAGCTTTACACTTTGTACAGTACATCTCCAAAAAATAAGCGAGAGTTGAAAGAATGTGCACAAGAGCTTGGTACTCAAATGAATAAGATAGGCAGAATTTTAAGCACGAGATGGGTAGCTAGTAGTTTCCGTACTGTTTCAGCAGTATGGTTTGGTTACCAAGCCTTAGCCAACCATTTTTCCAAAGCAATGAATGACCCTGATAGAACACCAGTTGAAAAAAGCAAGTATAATGGTTTGTTGAAGAGGCTGACTTCTCATAATTTTTTACTAAACTTAGCCTTTATGTTCGATGTTCTCGCTGAATTGGCTTTGTTGTCTGAAAGTCTGGAAAACCGAAGCACGTCTGTTGTATTTGCAGACAAACTGATACATAGATCAGTCAGGTATCTGGAATCTTTAAAGGAAAAGCCAGGGACAAGAGTACTGGAAGCACAAGTCGCCATGAAAGAAGGCAGTTTTGCTTCTGTTAAGTTAAATGATAATCCAAAAATCGTATCATTCACAGACCAGCAATTGATTTCTAGTGTAATCAATAACTTAAAACACAGAATGTTTGCGACTAGCTTAGAAAAAGAAGAAGTCGAGTACGAGTACAAGGAGCTTTTAGATGACTTTAAAGCATTGGAAACCGAGTACTGGCCAACTGAGATTCCTTCTTTGTTTGGCCAAACTCAAGTGGAGCGGCTTTGCAAAAGATTAAAGCTGAACATCAGCAAAACTGTGTTTGCCTACAGGCATTACTTGGACAACAGCAGACGGATGCCTGATGGACTGCAAGAACTACTAAACTGCACTAAAATAATACCCTGCAGTTCAGCTGACTGTGAAAGAGGTTTCAGCAGCATGAACAACATAATCACACCATCAAGAAACACATTGACAGTAAGCCATGTCTCAGCTCTATTGTTTATAAAACTCCAAGGTCCACCTCTGCAAAAATGGGAGCCTGAGCCATACGTCATCACATGGTTGAGGAGCCATCGATCAGCTGCTGACACAAAAACGAGAGTAGCAGAAAATCCAAACAAAGAAGAAACTAAGGTTAAGGGCGATGCATTTTGAGTCTACTTTAGATGTCGTCACACAATTTTCATGTTTCTGTATCTCAAAAAATTATTTTTTTTATAACCTTGTATGATGTTTATAACTTGGTACTTAAAAACACTAAATAGGCTAAAATAAACAGTTATTATTTGTTCATACCAATTTATGTTAGCCTAATTTAAATAAATAAAATGTCCGTTCATTTATACCTGAAAATTTTTAATTTTGACACCCACCACCCATCCCCGAAACTGAAATGTAAATTTGTAGTAATATTAATATGTTATTTAAAAATGGTGTTACATAAAAATGTTCAATATTACGAATAATTAATCTGATAGTTTCAATTATTACTATAAAAGGTATTAGTACTAGGGGTGTACCGTGTACCTACAAAAATTTGAATTTTTCCTCAAAATAGCATTGAAAACCTTTTAACATGTAGCAGTAAAAACTGTACTCAGAGAGCCTCAAAATTCACCATTTTGTTCCTGATTTTCAAAAAATTCCAAGGAAGGGTCCTCGGCTCCCCGCTTAACGGGGGGGTATTCCATACCCCCGGTACAATTAGCCTCCCCCCCCCCCGAATTATCTTCTGCATACGCCCCTGCTAAGAGCTCCGGCACAGCTAATTTTAGCACTACACCACTGGTCTTACCCGTAGATCTTCTCCAATCGGTTTATAGTCCAGCAGACTCCTCTGGGCTATAACGGGAGATTTATAATAGGCTGTCAGCTTAATAACTCTACCATTTAATAATTGTAACAATTTACCATTCAGTAAGTGTGCTTTATCCACTGTAGTTTACTCCCTTCCGACCTTTTACTCCAAGAAAAATTGGATCACTCCAAAGACTAAAATTAATTAATTACTTTCTAATTAATAAGTCAATTTCAGTAGTAAAATTAACAGTTAAACTAAAGAAAGGTATAACAGAAGGATTGGAGTATTTATAACATGGAGAAAGAACGGAAAATAAGATAAGAATCAGCTGTTAAAACTATAAATTCGTTAAAATATTACATTTTTCAAAAGACACTATTATAAGCTTTATCCAATGTACGTTTCTCTCTTCCGACCTTTTACTCCAAGAAGAAGTATTCAGCACGCCTCTTACATATTTATCGTGTTCTAATCTGAGCCGATAACCCTTCACTAACCTTGTAAACTGAAATTCACCTGTTTGTATTACAGGTTTTTCATTCCCTGTTGTCGCCCAACTTCCGTAGGTGAGAACAGACACCATTATCTTGTTTCCCCTCAAGCATTGGACCGTTTGGTCCGTTGCGACTCACTTTATCCCTTATCGTGTCGTATGCAAAGGAATCCGGATTCTTCTATTGAGTGTACCGGTAGCTAAATTTCCCCTGGCCGCGGTACTCTGGTGGTGGGCCTGCCAGGCCAGCAGGATTTGTGCGAGAGTTTATCCCCTAGACAGGTTGCTTTCTTTGTAGGTTATGAAGTTCATCTGTCCATCTTATAAGTTATAAAACAAGATATTAAAACGAGTTACAGGAATGGGAAGGGATAAAATGAACAGGCTATCCCGGAAGTAGTTGCGTTACAAAGGGTCATCTCGAATTTGGAAGTAGAGGATACCGAGAATTTGAGTGACCAGGGTCGCAAACGCTAAAGTAAACCTTCTTCCGGAATCGTGCGTTGATACCCACCCGCTACAATTAGTTCATGATACCATTCGTTTATAAAATCTACCTTTTGTATTAGAAGTCGTTTTATTCTTTAACTTTCTTTACTTTGTTCCACTCATCGTTTGTAGATATTTCATTTTATATCTTTAACATTTACACACTTGTAGCTTGCATGGAATTTACAGATCTTCGCAGTATAGTCAGTGAACAATGGGACCACTCTCAAGAAATAAAGAGCAGAATTGAAAAGGCAAGAGCAGTGTTCACTAGAATGTGCAGTTTATTTAATAGTCACGATTTAACAATAAACACAAAGATGAGACTTTTACGCTGCTACGTATTCTCGGTCCTCTTCTACAGTGTAGAATCTTGGACTTTGACTGAAGCCAAAACTAAGAAGTTGGAATCTTTCGAAATACTACCGTAGAATACTGAGCATTTCATGGACAGCACATATAACTAATATTGAAATTCTTAGAAAGATGAAGATAGAAAGGAAAGTTATTAACACAGTAAAAATAAGAAAGTTTCATTATCTGGGACATCTCAGATAAAGTTAAAATAGTCTGAGTGATATCCAACATCCGAGACGGATAGGAACTATCAGAAGAAGAAGCTTGCATGGAAACCTAGATATTTAAAGCGTGACACTCTCTGTAAAGTTTCGTTTTCAAACCGTAATGTGGAACGCACTCTTAACCCATATCCTTGTCTTTCTTGACAGTAATTTAAAATTATGGGTCTACTTTAGTGATTCAAACAGTGAAATTATACGTCCATAAAATTGGTTTAAACGATGTATAAATTATTACGAAAGGTCTTATTATATTTCAAGAATAATTTGGCAATGTGTTTCCTACTAGCCTGTATAATCGTCCTCATTTTATGCATCGCTAAATCCTGTTTGTTCATTACACACACATACACATACACACACAACCAGTCTGTGTAAACATAGATAGGATAACAAACGCTTTGTTGTCAACATCACGCATGAGAGCCCACATCATCCATTAGAGTCGCACCAGTGTAAACAAGGCTATCAACATTGTATGTTCTTGAATTCATTGAGGCGTACTATATCACTAATGCTTCCTTAACGCTGCGCTGACGTTTATATTCTTCTTATAATTAATTGTTTGCTATAAACTATTGGCGGTAGCACCTTATGCTGATTACACTGAATCGAAGGTTCGAAAGAACTGAGAAAGAACGTTTGCAAACCGTTGTTGGGTAGCCATTTCTCTGCCAATTCTATGGCTCTAACTTATTCATTATTTTCACTTTTCAGTCTGTGAGTACAAACGTGTAACTTATCAACAGGAATTTAAGATAAGTGACAAAACAAGGAAATTCGGCGAAGTGTGAAATTCGTAGTGTGGCTGAATGTTTAAATGCCAAACTTTTACAGTGTAGTAACTCGTAGGCAGATAAAGAAAGTGTATAGTAATAACATTAAAAACAAGGCAACCGTAAGAATATGGTGTATCATAGTCAAAGAAAGAAGATTGAATGTTTCCAAGAAAATCGCTTTGGAGGACTTTCGCTGTCAAGTATACTCGATACGATTACCCAGTATCGGCTGAACTGGTGGGAACGTCTTAGCCGAATGGGTGACTGCCGTATCCCGAATCAACTATCGAACTATAAGTCGACGGGACGGAGAGGTGCGCGACGACCGAGGAAGCGCTGGAGTGACCACCTCTCCTGCTTGAGACCGAAACAAACCATTCTTGGTTTAATCCTTGCAGATAATGATCGCTTTAGAGAACGCTGACTTGAACTGAAGCAAAAAATCGACGACGAAATTTGTAAGCATAGACTCTTCCTTGGATTACAGATTCTACCTTTGACACATCTTGGGCACAAAAATTGTCTCAGATGAGCTCCTCGACTACCTTCTGCACATTACAAGAAAAATCGACTTAGAGGTAGTAGTGGGCATATAAACAGTAGTCGCATTAAAAGCCGAATAAGTACTTTTTATATACTACTTCTTTTATTTTTATTACAGCCAAACGTTCTTTATCTTATGGATGACCTTCATGTAATGGGAAATGTGACGGTAACTGCTTAGTAACTGAGGGATGATGTTAGAGAGGTGGGCTTACAGTGAATACAGAGAACACAAAATATTGACAGAAACTTTCAGGCATAAATTCTGTAGACATAAAAGAATAGGAAACGATAATCTGAAAATGGTGAAACTCCTTACGTAGCCCGGAGTGAATCAGCCTCTATCTAGCTTTGAAGATTTGAAATTCAAATAAAGAAGGTAGGTGAAGAAGGCAAACTTGGCTCTTTTGTTTTTTATTTTCTACGTTGTGCTAAAAAATAACAAACAGCGAATATAATAACGCAATTGAAATATTATAATGTAATGGCCATACCTCAACTACTGTTTGGTAGTGAGACTTGGATTAGAAAGGCCAAAGGTGTATCTAAAATATAAGGAGCGGAATTGAGATTCTTGAGGGCTGTAAAGGGTTGTACCAGGAGAGATCTTATCAGAAATGGTCATATTAAAATGAAAATAGGCATAGCTGATAGTTTAAATGAGAAAAGCTCCCGGGACAAAAAAGAGTGGCGGTTACACGTAGAGAGAACGAAACCAACTATTTTTTCAAGAAGAGCCGTTGACTATCATCAATGAGGAAAGACAAGAGTGGGAAGACCCCGTAAGTGATGGTTGAATGACTTCCATTGAGACTGGGACAGGCTAGTAGCCTAAGCCGTAAAGGATGACGACGACGAAGGCTGAATCTTATGTTGAGCTGAATCTTAACAGGCGGCAACGCACACGAGGCTGTTCTAGCCGTCTGGGAATCATTCTGCTTGGCGTTATCAAGGTCGGGCATTGACAAGGTTTATAGAAAGTTACATAGCGCCTATCTGGAAAGTGACAGACTATTGTCGAATCCCAGCGGGGAATAAATATGAACGCAAAGGCCAGCTAACAGTTCAGTTAGACCTGATGATATTACAAGTGCGGATCGCAGTAATTTTTGCGGTTTAGTGAAAAGTGATTATTGTGTTAATTTATGAAAGAATACAATAAACATTTGTTATTGTGTGTTGAACAGATTTAAGTTAAAATTATTATATAAGTGTACCTTTGTTGATTTTTACCTGCTTTTAGATTATAATTAAAGTTGTTAATTAGTAACTTTATTGATATCACAAAGGAACTCCTAGAAAAATTTGAATGTAAGGTGTAGAAACACTTTCCTTACAGTCCCGACCTGCACTGTGTTTGGTCCTATGAAAGAGGATGTTGTGAAGCGGCGATATCACACTACTGATAAAGAAGTACAAAACTCAGGGCTAGAACGGTTATAGGATATGGGACGGGATTTTTTCAGCAACAGCACCGAAAAACTGGTGTAAAATTATAATAAGTCATAGCAGTTTTGTAGAAAAATAAATGTTGAATTGTCCTTTCAAATAATAAAAAAATGTTTATAAATGTTTTGCATATTGCTTTTACGCTAGTGCACTAAATTTTAAAACTTGTAAAACCTTTATAAACCTAATAAAAATCATATTAAACTTTCGTTAGCAATAATGGATAGTCGATTTGCAGTTTAGCGTGTTATGTCAGAATTTTGCAGTTTTACTTCCACGATTACTATATACAATTATTTGGATTGTCATCAACTTCATTACCTTCTTCAGTTCAGTGTTGCAAACTGTTGCAAACTTGAAGACTATATGTTGTTAAATTGAGTTCCCGGTCTGTTTGGCCGTGCTCCAATGCTAAAATCCATAGCAAACGTTTTGGACGTGTCATCGACGGACATCTTCAGCGCAAAATGTGAGTGTACCTCAGTACTGTTAGTTAGGTTGCGTAACGTTAGAGACCACATTACTGTGGTAGTGGTACTGTGGCAATGGCTATTACCACAGTAAGCCTTTGAAAGCCTACGAAGTAATCTTGAAGATTGAATTACTAAGGCTTTCATCGTCTGTGTCATTACAGCTATCATTTAAAACTCCATTCTGATTAGTTGTGGTCTGTTGCTAACACTTCCTAATGTTGACATGTAAATTGAATTTACATTGTTGTTTCCAGTGTTTGCAACGTACAAGATCCAGTCTAAACATGACTGCCGCATGTGCTTAGGAAATATCAGCAATAGGTCACGGCCAATCTGCCCGGAAATTGTGAATAATGACTGTAGAATGTAATCTTAACATCTCAACAATTGTTGTTCTTCTTCTTCTTTTTCAGCCTGTGGACCTTACGATCCCCTGCGCACTCCTTGCTCCGACCATCTTTTCTGTGGTCGTCCAATACTCCGCCGTCCTTTTTCGCCTTATAAACCAAAATTTGTTTTGGTATCCTGTCCTTATGCATCCTTTCAACGCGGTCTGTTCAGTCCTATCTGTATTAATTTAGTCTTTCGTTTAAATCATAAATCAAGGCAAATCAAAGCAAATCGAGATAAATTAATTAAATTTTTAAATATTATTATAAATTAATTAAAAGCATAAACGTTAAAAATATTCAATGTAACCGTCGAAAAAGGTAACTGTGCAAAAAATATTTATAAATTCAAACGCAAATCGATTCAAACGCAAATTCAAACGCAAATTCGTTCATTCATAATTTAAACCTGAAGATTGAACCGTATTGGTGCAGATTGTTTCTGCACAGAAAACGTGAGCAAGATGGCGTAATAAAACATACGAGTAGAATAAATTTATCGTTGTGTAGATACAATACAATATATGCTGAAGTACATAACAGAACAAACTCGCGTGGATGCCTGCTATGTTTATCATCTGAAAATTTAAACAGATTTAAAGAGATTGCGGTGACCCTTGTGAGGTAAGTGAACTTCTCGTGTGTGGCCGTCGGTGCGTCACTACTACGGACCGCTTTGTGGTTTGTCTCTCTGTCGTCTCAAGCTGGAAACATTGCTATCACGTCACGTGAGCTCACGTGAATTCACATGATAGTAAAATATGTGACAGTCGGTTTTCAGCTAGAGTTAAATTGCTTGGAGACACACTGTCTTCACGTCGTATATGTCACGTGACATAGCCGGCCATTTCAAGCCTCACAAGAATCACATTTTCTGTTCAACCACACTTTTGTGAGGGGTGAGGTGACAAGTACATAAAAATGGAGGAGTTGATAGAAAAAGTGAGATTACACGAAGTGCTTTACAATATTAAATCAATAAATTATACAGATCAAAAAACACGACAAGAGGCCAAATTCTTCCTTATTCGCTCTGAAGTACATTTGAAATTTAGCTTGATCTTCTTGTACTTTCTGTACTACATTCTGAAAGTCGCTTTTATCTTGTCTTTCTAAGCTTATACCGTGTATCCAACTTCTTCTTTTGTTAACTGATTTTTTATTACAAGAATAACACATGCATTTTCCAAATCTTCTTCAAAATCTGATGAACTTATAGAGCTGCAGCACTCTCATGTTCCACAATTAAGTAGAATTTTATTTGTCTTCACGAGTGTTCACATGAGTTTACGTGAGATGATGTAACATGAAGTGACGTCACGTGACATAAGTGTGTCTCTGCACTACGATTTCAGGGGTTAAGACAAGTGCTGATCTCACGTGACGTGATAATTGCTATCCAGGTTCACGGTCAACAATACTGTACATTTATATATAAACATCTGTTTTCAGTCTAGTATATGTATTACGTGTGATTTTTAACATTTTATTTTGCTAGTTTTAATAACAATTTACAGATATCTTTCGCAAGCCATATAGCTAATCAGATCATAGTATGTACATGTAGAATATACATATATGATCATGTGATTTACAAAATTACCACTTTTATCATTTCTAATTGAATCTATCTCTTATTTCTTCGCTGTTCACATTTTGCTTTCCCCTTATCTTTGCACGCAAGTGCATGAGACAGGAACTGCAAAGGAGGCAGTGGTGATCGTGATTTGTTTTCAGTGTTCATAAATAATGTTCAGTAATAATGCTCTCTCTCTCTCTCTCTCTCTCTCTCTCTCTCTCTCTCTCTCTCTCTCTCTCTCTCTCTCTCTCTCTCTCTCTCTCTCTCTCTCTCACTCTCTCTCTACTCTCTTCTCTCTGTCTATACTCTCTCTACACACACATGGGTGCACGCGAGCATTCAAGTAAGCAATCAGCGCATTTGTTGTCCGCAGCGGCTGCAAATTACCGGAGCGAACTGGGAAGTGTGACTCGTCGGCATTCTAAGACCTAACATTTAACACCAATATTTAGATTCTGCTAAGCACATGTCTAAAATCTGCTATAATATCTTTAAGGGGAAAATTGCTTAAATAATTTTCATTTTTATTCCTGGAAGATAAAAATCGAAGTAGAAAATTTCTGAATTTAAACTTAACTAAACATTTTAAAATGTTCTGACAGAGGTTAAAAGAGAGAAGTGGCAGGTGTGTAGAAGTGAATTCACTTCCTCTCGTCCAACAAGAGAATGGCGGGGTTGAAGAATTTGTGCGACAGCAGCACACCTAAACTCACTGCCAACGTTCCGCGTCCTCCGTCAGAATATTTAGCCGTATTAAGTAATTATAGTAAGGGCTGTAGTCGAATAGACAGAATAAGAAATGAAACGATTAGATAAGAACTTCAGGTATTCAAGTTAAATGAAAAGATAAAATTTAATAGAAACAAGTGGCAAGAACATTTAGAAAGAATGCAACAATACAGGATTCCAGTAAAAGCTAGAAAATACAAAGCCAGAGGAAGAAGAAACTTAGGTAGACCAAGAAAAAGGTGGTAACCGTAACAGGCAGAATGCCTAGAAGAAGAAGAAGAAGAAGAAGAAGAAGAAGAAGAAGAAGAAGAAGAAGAAGAAGAAGAAGAAGAAGAAGAAGAAGAAGAAGAAGAAGAAATTCTAGCCACGGCACCAGAGGATGATGTTTGTGACTTGTATGCTTTGTAAGTACCTTTGTTACCTTTGTATCCTTTGATCAGGGACAGAAAAGATGGCAAAATTGGAATAATGATATTTTGTTGAAGCGCAAGCAGTTTGACAAATTTTCTTATCTGTGAAACTACTTAGAAAATGATGAAAATAGCATTTTGGCTTATTCCTCATAAAACATGAATTGTACCCGCCGAATAATGACATATTCTGCGATAAAATGGAGAAATGCAGTAAATTCCGAAAGACAATTTCTCCTTAAGCACGGCCAGGCTGGAGCTGTAATTATAAGGTGAGTTTTTAAAAGATAATAAATTAGTATATAAAAATTACCATATTCGTTATATCTTTTGACACTTTGTCACTCAACTTCTTTTAATTAAAATCTTCTCTATCCATGTATTTAGTTGCAACGGAAAGCCAGCAACATCCAAATACAACTGGATGAATCGCAGTTTGCAACTACAAGGACGGTCGCGCCTCTTACAATGGACGAGACTAAGATGAATGCTTGGCGTTTGGATAGGTCGTCATTCCCGCTCGTATTCGTACGAATTCATAATCACAGTTTTTGCAGCTTCCGGCGTCTAATGACAAGAGTTTCAACTGAATTCACTGTTAGTTTCCCTTCTGCCCACTAACCAATACTGGTTTACTGCGCAAAACCACACGACAGGTTTCGGTTCTTGATCTGTAGTAGTAACCATTGAAATTATGAAAGTATAGCATATCAGTTTAACAATCAATGGCAGTTGTAGAAGACGATGTTATGCGTGTGTTTTAATAAGTTCAAAGCAGGTACCCACCTGCTTATTGTTACGATGGTCCCACTGATCGTCGTATGGTACAGTGGAAAGAAAATACAGACACCAATGAAATCACTAATAAATAACAAATAACAGTGTGTAATCAACTCGTACAATAACTCAAGTTAAATTTGTCCACTCGCAATAATAATGTCTACTATTAAGAGTTCCGCACAATAATCACTTAACATAACAACCTCTTGATTCACACTGAATAAATCGCCACTTATAACTGACTGACTAAGCCAGCTGCTGTGGCCTTTATAGGTAGCCCACGTGTTCCAGAATAAAATGTTCGTCTTTACTGAGCTGTGCCAGCTAACGTGTATTTCAAGTGTGCTCTTGAACAATCTGGCAGGACGTAAATGCTACGTGAGTGGACGGCCTTGATAAAGGCGAGGCACACTGGGCTAGTCGAGAAGCGTGTAGGACGGCACTATGGACTGTACGGGAGTGTTCCGTTAATTGCGTAACATATATTAAATTTTACTTGACCCAAGGTGATACAGGCCGCGTTGTCAGCGTGTTTGTTCCTTATTAAGTCACCTCTGCCTGTGTGCGGTGTGTGCTGGACTGATTATATAGCGTACATTAGCGTCAACAGCACGTCTAAATGTCAACAGCTGGTCCGACAATGTGCCGAAGCTAAGTCTGATATGTACACAGAAACCTGACTAGCCAAAGCGACACGCTTCCATCCGTCACCCCTCAATGTTCCAAAGTACGTTAATTCTGTAGTGTATTGATCTGTTACATTGCCTTATGTCCTGTAAAACCACTCTCTACTGGACATGATAGAGAATAATTTCACACACACGCACGCGCATGTGTGTGTGTGTGTGTTTGTGGTGTTTCTTTGTTTTACTTTCTTCTCTACATTTCATTTCCTCGCAGAGCATATTTTAAGCAATAATTATTAGTGCCGGTATCGAAAAGTGAGAAAAAAGGGGAGAAATAAGGAAATCACATCACAGAGGTTAAACAAAGCAATAGCCACTTTTTACAGGTGATCGGCTTTAAGATTTGAAGAATTACAAAAACATTTTCAAAGGACTCTATTTTTTAAGTTTGTACCTTTGCTGTGAATTAAGAAAATATTTTGTTTCTAGCACACTTTTTCATTTTTCTTTCTTAACTAACTTATTTAGTTGTAAAGCAATTTAATACGAAATGTTTATGCATTTTTATGCATTGACTTGTAGTGTTTAAGCTTTTGCCAATCTCAGTCTGTGTGTGTATATATATTGCAACAGTACACAGGATCTATGTTCATGTAAGTGGAATACTAAGGCTATAACACATTTTCTGACGGCCATAGACATGTTAAAAATTGATTTTGTTCTCTCTTAGTAAATAGTCACACGTTTTGAACCAAGCTATGTTTAAAAAAGTATGTTATGTCAAAATATTCATAATTTATACTCTTTTATGTCATGTGAAATATTTGTGTGTAAGTGCATTAGTGATCTTCGGGCGGGTCGACGTGCAGAATCGCAGCGGTGCAGCGAGCAGCGTGGGGAGCGCCTGGAGTCTAGACAAACAGTGGAATTCAACTTACAAGTAACATATATATATATATAACAAGCCAAAAACTCATTTATTGAAGACAACTGTTCAATAAACAATTTTACATTATAAAGTAATACGACAATAGTAAATTTTAATGTTTTAATTTAATAAAATTTTCCTACTTCCAGATACTTGGTTGAATAATTTCAATGTAACGTATCTATCCTATCTATGGAGTTTTAATTTGTATCGTTGCAAATACTCTATATCGTTTGTATATATATAGCAACAATACATATATATATGTATATATAGCAACAATACATATATTTGCATATTTGCCCAGGGCGGTAAGTTTTGTATTGTAATTAGTGTAAATAGAGTAAGACGAACAGTTTTAGACAGTTTTGTACGAGAATGGACCGGCTGGAGCCTGTCAAAAGTGACACCTGCTTTTGTAGCGTAAGTTACGGCGTTCGTGTTTTTGTGTGTGTAACGCAAGCTGCGACACGAGAATATGGGGTGATACGTACGAATTGTTGGTTTCCAAATAATCAGATTTAACAGGATTATAATAAACTAATTATTTGTTTTAAACCTGTAAATAAAGACTTACACCAATTATAAAGACACCGTTACATTAAGGAATTTTTATCGAGTATGGCAATATAAAAATTATTGCCAAACGTGAAATATTAAAGACGCTATTAAATTAATATTAATTACTAGTGTAATTTAATAGTAATTAATATGTGTGGTATATGTGAGTGACCAGAAAAAAATTACGCAAACAATGATATTGCTCATGTGACGAGTATGTTCATGAGTTCGCGATAATTAACCAAAAAGTGAGTGTAATAAAAAGGACGCTTTGCATGAATTGACAATACCTGACATGTCGAAAAACAGTCCTGAACCTGTCAAATCGCCTCCAGTATAAATACCACTGGCAACTTTGGGTGATCACACACTCAGACGCAAGACATCTACACACGACGTCACGCTGCCCGTTTGCAGATCGACCAGGACACAGACACTGTACCACACGCACACTGAGACGTATTGAGGAGCTCTGGAGCATCACCAACAGCAACAACCCATAGAGACAACGAACACCGCATCAGCATAGTCATCATCATCATCATCATCAACATCATACTCTCAGGATTCTGGACACACACACACGCAACGGTAACGGCAGATATACGAAGGTGATAAAAAAAAATTATATTTTTTTATTGTGAAGAGAGCTCTTGAAAAGAACTTAAGTATGAACAATTAATTATTAGAGTTTTAAAGGAAAATAGTAGTTGGATAAGAGAGTTTAATTTAACAAGCAAATCTAGAAAAGAAATACCAATGTTTTGTTGTATGTTAAAATTTGGGTGTGTCAGTAGAAATAAATAATAGATTGGAAGTAAATGGTAGTTTATTTTATTTTGTTTATAGCAACAATTAAAGTTTATTCTTGAATTTGTTATTATTTTGGTTGTAAATGAGTTGCTAGTATTATTTAAAATTTGAGTTAATTTCAGACACACCAAAATAGAAAGAATTTAAATAACTTGGTTAACATGTTGTTTAGTTAGTAATATTATATGGGTGTTTATTTTTGTTGTATCTTATGAATAGGATAGCAGGTTACAGTGTTTGTAAAGCTTATAAAGGTGAATATTTATTTGTCTAATGTTTGAAATTTTAATATTTAAATACTTTTATAATAATTAATAAAGCATAGAATGATTATTTTGAAACGGTTTTAAATGATTATTTCATGTCAACAACATCTCACTCATCTTTAAAAATTATTTAATTATTGTGCAAGTACATATACTTGACGCAAAGAGAGAAAACAAATCCTGCGATCTGGCCGGTGTAATACACTTTATAGTTGCGTTGAGTACATGGTAATATATTTGTATAATTATTGTAACGTTACAACATATTGCAACAAAACGCAGGATGATGAGCTATATTAAGTATATCAGACATGTATGACGGACATTAACAGGTTTTAAATGGATTTATACAATTTTTTTTATCAATTAGCTATAAGTTTTGTATTTAGGGATGGATAAGGCCTTATGTTATATCAAATTCTTTGTACAATTTTGTTGTTTTATGTCATGTACTTTGTGTGTGAATATGTGCGCGCGTGTGCGTGTGATAAACCTTATTCCCTATATCTTTCGTGTTAATTAACCCATCGCTTTAAAAATTGGACAGTGAATTATTTATGGAAAGAGCTACATTTTCTATATACTCTGTGGTTCTCAGCTGTTTTATAAATGTGGTTTTTCAATAGTTAAAACCTCAACTTTTTACTCTTATCTATGAAAGAGTAATAAAATTTCGAGATTAAGTCTATGCAGGCTCTCGCCAACTTATTAAAAGATTTGCCTGCAACCCGTCTATCTTTTGTTCTATCCACCACGTGGACAGCTGATTGACCAATCAGAAACCCCTAATTTCAGTAATATCAGTATGTTGTCTGGCATGTATCGGGGCAGTTCATCGAAAGCATTTGCCTAGAGAAAGTGTGTTCCTCTACAAGAGTTTTCCTTGTATGAACTAGTATAAATCTAAAGTTACACTAAAACTTGG
Organism: Magicicada septendecula; assembly: GCA_034769895.1. Lineage (NCBI taxonomy): Eukaryota > Metazoa > Arthropoda > Insecta > Hemiptera > Cicadidae > Magicicada > Magicicada septendecula. The sequence continues at coordinate 446,988,664 of CM068370.1, read as the reverse complement.
AACTCTTTACGAGTTATTCGTCAAGAACCAAGCTGGTGAACAACCATATTATTATTATTATTATTATTATTATATAAAGTGCTTTTTGCGTGAGTGGAAGATATCCGCATAGGAAGATTTACTGACCGCAGCAGAGGAATTGCAGCAGGATCCGCAGCGGAGCGAGGACGTCACGCCAAGTATTAAGGATTTCGACAAACAAGTAAAACCGATCTAAACTGAACTATATAAACTCTATTACAACAAATATAAAATATGCATGACATTTATGTAATTTAAAATATATCGGATAAACTATTTCTTGTGTGCTAATAAATAATTCTTCATTACCTCCAATATAGACTTGTTTGTAATTTATTTACACACACAATATCCTATGCGAAAATATTACTTAGTATCTATATTAGTATGTATTCTATATTGATAACTCCAAGTTTCTTGCAGCAATTTTATAATTTGAGATGTTATTCAATTTTTTTCATATGAAAGTATTGTAAATTCCGTATTTTCTTTTTAACATCTGACGCACGTTTCACTGAAAAATGTCAGTATCATAAAATAACTGATAATCGATTAGGTCGATTAGTTAACGATTGTTTTAATGTTTATTTTCTTCAGCAGCTGTTTTCTCGGTTATATTTGAAATATTTGTTGTTTATATTTTATTCATTTTTACTTTTTAGTAAATTTAAAATTTAAAATAGGCCTAGATTGTCTTGTTGTGTTTTTATTTTGGTTTGTTCTTTAGTTAATAAATTATTGCTATTGTGTTTGTAAATATTAAGATTTTTCCAAATAAGTATTCATTTTTTGATCTTTTTGTATGTTTTTAATTAATTTTACATTTTCAGTGTTTGGAAATTGGTGGTTATTATTTAGACAATGTGTGGCTAAATTAGATTTATAAATATTTGGTTTTAAATATGCATTGCGGTGTTGAAGGGATCTATCCAGTAGTTATTCCTTTGTCTGCCCCACGTAAAATTTATTGCAATCAGGACAATCTATTTTATATATCCCATTTTTATTGTGCGTATTGGATTTAGTTTTAGGTTTTATTTTATTAAAAATTATATTATCTGTATTATAAGATATTTTTAAATTAGTACCTGTAATATTTTGTTTAGTTTTTGAGTTATATTTCCGTAATAAGTGAAGGCTGTATATTTTATATTATTATTAAGAGGTAAATTTTTAAATGTAGTGTTCTTGGGAATTTTATTAGTGAATTTATGTTTAATTTTATTTTATAATTTATAAATATTTTTTATTTTGTATCCATTTTTACCTGCTATTTGTTGGATAATATTTTTTCTTTGTTTCTTTCTTTGTTATTTAATGGGATCTAAGCATTCAGTAAATCATGGAATTAAATACTGCCATTTTATATTGGGGAGGATGATTAGAATTATTTGGTATTACTAAATCAGTTTGCAAAGGTTTCCTGTATATTGAGTATTCCAAATCTGTTTTATTTTTCTTTATTGTTAAGTCTAAATAATTTTTAATTTATTATTAGATACTTCTTCTAATGTGAATTTTATTTTGGAATGTAAATTTTGTAACGTCACAGAACGTTCCATAAAGGAAATTATTTGCATAGCAATTTATCATAAGAGGAAAGTGAGGTGAACAGTATCGAACCCAAGTAATCCTAAAAATTTTGTAATATTGTCTAATAATTAATATCATTAACATGAAAATACGACAAGACTATGACTAATACTCAAACCCCATATATATTATTTAAGTGAAGAACAGTGTAAAACCAATAATATACAATAAGAGAGACAAATAATATCAGAAACAACCAAAATAAGGTCGTTACTTATTAAGAAATATAACTCTGAATAGGGTATAAAAAACTATTTATTGTGAATTAATGGACAAGATCCATTATTATACTATGTAATGTAAATAAAATAATTGTATTAAATGATTTGAATACATTATTAGAAAGGATCTAAGTTAAAATAAAAAATATATAAATGTTATGACAAAAAATATATGTTTAGGAGCTGAGTCCAATCACTCAGATTTTATGTAAAAATTAATTATTATTGAATTGAGATAAAGACTATATGTAATTATCAAGTAGACAAAGATGAACAATTTATTTTAAATAAAGAAAGCTGTAAAGTGAATAAAAATCAGTTAAAATAGCCAAAAACCGTATTAACTGAAAACATGTAGTAGACCTATATTATTGTGATAATTATGAATTTAATGTTGACAAAATGCAACCAAATGGTATTATAAAGTGGAAATACAATATAATGTGACTATACTAATATATTTGACTTAAACACTTTAATAGTCGAGTTAGGAAACTATTTACCTGTACCATATATGGCTGAAGCCAAGGACCCATCACAAAAACAGTCATATTTGACAAAATAATTGCAAAATATTAACAAAAATAAAAGAAAAGGGTACAATACTATAGTGTACTATGAAACCAAACATACTCAGTTGAAAATAAACTTAATTATTAAAGAATTTAACTTATGAGTGTGAAATTTGTCACACCAAGAAAAGAATCACTTATGCAAACCAATATGATGCTAAGTAAGCTTATAATAAAAATAATATGTATCAGGATAAACCAGGTATCACAAAAGATAGACAATATAATAAACTCTCAGTGCATACTCGAAAAATCCCATATATACAGTAATAAGGAAAAAAGACTAATTATTGTATTTTAACAGTGGCAACAACTTAGGCCATAGGCATGGACCATGTAAAACTGAACTTATTTATATATTATATGTGTTAAACTTTATTTATTTTGTTATAGAAAGATGATAATATTATGTATTAATGTTGTAGAAGGAACCAAACAACTTCACAACAATTTTTTAACTAAAAAATTGAATTTTTATGGAAACATTCCAAGGTAAGAGTTGTATTTTGTGTTATTTTATTATAGTTAATTTGTTCAAAAACAATCGTAATTAGTATCATTAGATTCAGTTGAAAGCAGAGAATCCAAATATAGTAATGGCATGCAGATTGTAAGTAGTTATGTAAAATTGTTTGACAAATACCAAAATAATTTTTGTAATATCCTTAGTGTGAAGAATAAGAAATTTTTGTTCTAAAGCTTCTACGGAAGTCAAATTTGTTCCATGATGTTCCACTTGATAATTCTCGAACGTTCTAGAAGGAATTTTTACACAAATACACCGGAAGTTCATGTCAAAAAGCTAAAACAATGAGCCTTACAGAGTAAAAAAGGAAGACAAAATTCGACCGAAAAACACTCTATGCTTTGAATCCAGAAGAGACACATCACCCACGAAACCGATCATCACACCCGAGGCGAAACCGAAGAACGAGAAGTCGACGTGAGAACGCAGAAAGGCTTTTCCCGTACATTGACAAAATACTGACTTAACCTCTACAAGAGTATGCGCCAATGTGTTGCTGAAATAGAGCAGCAACACGACACATTTAATAGAACGCACGCAGCCAGAATATCAGCGGCCCTGGAAAGGACCAAAATTTTAATAGAGAATCAATTCTGCTGTATTCGCTACGACAAACTGACTTTGACCCAAAAATCCCAACAACGTTACGTACACAAAGCCTATTTTATCAACTGCAGGAGGAGAATCAGCGCTGTGGCGGCTAATTGAGAAACCACGCGGACAGCTGATTGGATCCGGCAACATTCAAACGTAAATTCACTGCAAAACTTTTTTCCAAAAGTGCGGAAGTTTTAAAACCGTATTTTGACTTTTAAATAAAATCAGTGCACAAGGAACGTCAACACGAAGAGGCGAGATTGAAAACGTACCCGAGAGAAGTGTCCAGTGCGAGAAATAATTACCCATCGGAACGTGAGTTGTTCAAAGTTAAAGTCATTTTTTACCTGGTAACATTTGTCACACAGTTGTACTACACATGCCACACACCTTCAAATCACTTAATTTTTGTAAAGCATCTTATTGATCTGTCTTGGTAGTTCAAAGGAGTCACGTCCTGAGTATAAAGATTTTTCATACATTAAACTCATGCTTTTCAACTGAGTAAAATAAAATATTTGTTAGCCGATACTTGATTGGAGAAAAAACTTGTCAACAATAATTTATATTTTTTGTAACTCTGTTATTTTATTTTTTACGAGTGTTAGTCCTTCAGACGATTTTTTAAGATTCATTAAAACATACGTTATTTTTTCAAACTCAAACTGTCTTGTTCACATTTTTTCATAGAATTAAAACTAACTGCTAAGAAAATCAAAATTTAATTTTAATAACAATTTCTTGGGACAAAAGATTCCAAGTGGCGCCCACATACACATAGTAGCTTAAGTTGTTTTGCAGGACGACATCATCGCAGAGGAACCAGTCATCAGTAAGTATCATAAAGTGCGCGGAGTGTAACGCCCGACAAATAACAACACGAACAACACGTTGCACATGACATACACATTTTCTGTTTATTATAATTTTAATAAAAGGAAATACGAAATTTACAATAGTGTACTTGCAAAAGAAACAAATCGAATAACATCTTAATTTATATATTATAACGTTTTTGACTATGTTGTCTACCTATATCGTTGACGATACTTACGTTATAAATATTCAATGGATGTAATCGTAATAATGATAACAACGTGAATTGTTTAAAATCTTTCAAAATATTTATTAATTAAAACTTTCAATTGCGAGCTAAAACTCATTATTACTTGCATGTGTATGTGTACTCGTATTACACCTCCTTGTTAATAAATACAAGTAATCTCATATTACATAGAAATATAAAATAATCTTATAGCTATAATTAACATTATTTATTATATGATGTATCTCTCGACTTGCTCAATTTATTATGATTAAATTATTATTAAATTTTCTAATCTTTCTTTTTTTAAAATTCTTATTGTTGTTGCATATGCATTTCTTATTTATGACTTATTAATTACTTTAGAAAAATTACTATTCTTTCAAAATTAATTTAAATATTTCCAGTAAATTATCATTTCAAAAAATATACTTTCATAATTCAAATATTACTATAATTACTATACAAGAACAGTTACATTTACAAATTATTAATTACATTTTTAAAATTTTATTGTTTTTCTTTTTTCAATGTTTAATTGTCTTTGATTAAGTCTTTCGTTTTGATGAATCCATGGCTTTCTTTCACCTTAATCGTGGCGGTTCCTCAGCGTATTCTCTTCTGGTCCTGAGTCCTTGATCCTTCCTGGTTGATTCTGCTTAGGGCTGTAGTCCTGGAGTCCGTTCCTCGTCCTCCGGATTCTCTCAGTAGTCCGATGTCTCGTACCCTACGTCTGGAATCTATGCCATGTAGTGTGCTGCTCTCTCGTCTTCCGTAATAGCCTCTGGCTGCAGCGGTGATCTCACGAAAGTGATGATGTTCACGGACATAGCCTCCGGCTGCCACTGTGGTTGATCGAGAAAGAGTTGAAGTTGCCGGGCATAGCCTCCGGCTGCCGCTGTAGTCGAACGAAAAAGAGAACAAGGCTGGTGTGTCTCGCGTATTTATAGTCTAGGGCGCAAAAATCATGTTTCGACAATTCTCTGCAGGAATTAGTCTGTCTAGCGCCCTTTTACAAACACGATTATTTACACACTTATTTCACTGATCTTCGCAACATGCGAAGTCTTTTGCAAATTACCCGATATTCATCTGGTCGGTAACTTTTATGTGTACAAATGTGTGTTAACCGTTTTTCTCTATCTCAATTATTGTGGGTTTTATTTATATTTATTTGCACTGTATTTGCACTTTTTATTATTTTCGCACAATCTTTCGTACACGTGTGCGTCTTTATATTATTTACACTGTGGCGTATTTTGTAGTGTGATATTTCACACACACTTACCACAATTTAAATAATTTATATATTTATTAACGTTTATTTAGGGGTGATGCTTTGCAGGAATTAACTGGCTGCACTCACACACGTAAGATTACACGTGTACACAGACGCAGCTGTGTGTGGCGTGACCTACCTGTTCGAACAGGAAAATTCGTTGTCCCCTTTACAGCTTTCTATCTGAATTATTATTACTACTGAAAATATTGATTATTTATTTAATTTACACAAATTGTCTTAACTAATTGTGCAATCCACAGTACCATATACATTCGTACTGTTGCAATATATTGCAATGGAACATCGCAGAAAAGGGTCTTTGTAGCAATGACTACATGCTTTTATACAATTTATGACGTTATAAACATGTTGAAAATTGATTTTGTTAAAAAAATTTTTAAATAGCTGAAAGTTTTAAAATAAGAAATGGGTAATTAACTGTTGTTTGTAAAAATGCCCATAAATTCATTTTCTGTCATGTCAAATGCGAATTTGGTGCGCGAGTGCGCGTGTGCGCGTGTTATTCGTATTTACATGAATAACTCTTGAGTATATTAACTTATTAAATTGAAACTTAGACAGCTCATAATTCTGAATAAGCGTTACACTTTTCATATGTCAAATACTCAATACATATTATATTAATATGTATTTTTTAACAGAATTCACTTTTCTAAAGAATTCTTATCTTCCGAAAGTCATAAAACTTTCAGATAAAGTCTATACATGCTTTTGCATGTATTAATATATATCTATATATATTTAAAAAAGAGAATAATAAAAATATACAGTCCGTACGCGACGGCAGTAAACAACAGAATAGAAATATTCACGAAGAAAATAAAAAAATATTCCCTGCACGAACAAGCTGAACAAAACAAAAGTATCATTAAAGCGGCCGAAAAGAAAATCACTGAAAAGTTGAGTCCGTCCGTGCTGATTTTCAAGCCGCGCTTGAAATAAATAACTCGCGAATAACTGAGTGTGAAATGCGCATGTTATCAGTAGAGGAGCGGGTGCAATCGCAGACGACCGCGATAAATGAATTTATAATTAGTCATGAAAACAAGTTAGATTATTTGGAACAACAAATCCATAAAATACAGCAGACTACAACACCAGCAAACCAAATCACCTATGTATATAAAAGTATCGATGACATAAACACACAAATGAAATTTTATGGCCATGACAACGAAAATCCCATCCAGTTTCTGAAACAGTTCGAGCGTAGTATGAAAACTATCAACGATAATTTTGGCGAGACAAGACAAATTGGGTAGTTCGACATCTTAAGGGTACAGCTGCAGAATGGTTTTCCATCATCCAAGACAAGATATTAGTGTATAAAGATCTTGTAGACCATTTTAAGGCACGCTACTAGAATGACGAAATCCAGCGTAAGGTACGTGTGCAGCTTGAATTCGGTAAGTAGTACCGAATAAAGGTACCAAGGAAAAATACCTAATTCAACTGGTAGCGAAGGCAAAACAACTAGAGCCTGAGATGTCAGAAGCGGAAATCGTCAACAAGCTGGCCCACCATTTCAGTAGAGGTATACAGGTAGCAGTAATAACCCAAGGGATTAAAACCTTAGAAGAGCTGCTGTAGCTAATTACTAAATGGGAAAATGTTGATGGCAATGTCGATAGTTACAGTACACATAAACCAATAAACACAAGTAACACACAAAAACAAAATGACAATAACAGCAAACAATGGAAAAAACCTGATCGTGAGCAAAATTCGTAGAAGTTTAATAAACATAAAGTCGCATTCGTAGGTGAAAATAACCACAATAGTGAACACGGTCCAAAAATCGCCTAAGGTTGCACGGCGTGTGTCCGTGCAAACAAACAAAACTAATAAAATTTATAATCACAAATCCAGTGGAAAAATAGAAAATAACAACATGGTTATGACCTACTGCGTATGCGGTGTATACCCTGACGATATACGTAGTGAACTAGTAAATGACAGTAATGACGATGTGAATAACGTACCTAGAAATAGTGATAAGTTAGCAAGTAGATGTACTGTGTTAAGAGCGAGAATAAACAATTGTATAGGTAATGTGTTAATAGACAGTGGTGCACAAATATCATTAATTAATGAAAATTTTATAAACAAAAACTTAGTGCATTTAAAAAGGTACCAAACTTACCTATACACAATACCACTATTAAAACCGCTACTGATGAGTTACAAAAAGTAAATAAACAAGCTTATATGAACATTTCATCTCAAGGTATGGAACTTAAAACACCTGTATTAGTTGTTAAAAATTTAATTTATGATGTTATCATAGGAACGGACACTCTTAAAAAAATAAATGCAATTATCGATTTTAAAAATAATAAATTAATGTGTACTGTTTAGTAATAAGGAACATAGTGTATAGTTAGGTAATGTTGACATTGATAATGAGTCTGAGGCGAATTACATCCACATAACCAAACCTACGGCTAAGCTAGTTGTAAACAAAAACAATAATAAGGATAATAATAATAATAATAATACAGATAAATTAACCTCAGTACAGCGTGACAAACTTAACCATCTGATAAATAAACATACGGCAACGTTTGAAAACAATCACACTAACACGCGCGTATACACACATGAAATAGAAGTTACTGACGAAAATAAATTCGTGCATAAAACATATCCGATTCCGCTCACCACCAAAAACTTGTGGATGAGGAAATTAAAAAAATGTTGGATGATAACATCATTGAACGTTCCAACAGTAATTTTCTGAATCCTGTGGTGATTGTAAAGAAGAAAAATAATCAAATAAGTATATGTTTAGATATGCGTAATTTAAATAGCATAAAAAAAAATGTTTTGACTGTGCGCCTAATGCCGAGAACTTGTTTACAAAATTCCAAGGTGTAAAATATATGTCTCGTTTAGTTCTTAAGAGTGGATTTTGTCAGATACCATTAGCTGAAGATACCAGAAAGTTTACTGTGTTCTTATGTAAGAACAAATGCTATCAATTTAAGGTACTGTAGTTCCATTTGGGTTAGTAACCAGTCTCGCAGCGATGGTGAAATGTTTGGAGTTAGCACTTGGTCCCGAGGTTGGGGATTTCGGTAGTGTATTTGTTGACGACATCTTGGTGATATCAAAATCGTTTGAAGAACACCTAAAACATCTCGACATAGTGTTCAGCAAACTCCGCCAGGCCAACTTGGTGCTAACCTACAAAAAGAGCGAGTTTGGGAAGTCCGAAATAAAGTAAATACAATTATTTTACTACCGACTCGGATCACAAAGTTTTTTATGGGTAAAAACGTAAAAGGTTTACCTTATAACCTGAACCGGTTTTTGCTTTTAAAAAGCTTCTTCAGAATAAAGTTTTTAGGTCACATCATATCAGTGGAGGGTGTTAGTACGGACCCTGAGAAGATACAATCCATCACGGGACTTCCGACATCTAAAAACGCAAAGGGTATCAAAGCTTTTCTAGGACTTACCGGATATTACCGTCGGTTCGCACCTGCATATGCTAAAACGATTGAACCACTGCTAGAACTGCTTAGAAAAAATACCAAACGGCGATGGGAGGTAAGACACGAAGAGGCATTTAACGTAGTAAAAGAGTTATTTAAGGAAAACCTACATGTGTTTCATCCCGAAAAGGAGGGGACATATGTATTGAACTGCGATGCGTCTGATTATGCCATTGGTAGAATTCTATATCAGCAGAATGATAACGGTGAGCATAAAGTTATCGCTCATGTCAATTATCCATTAAAAGGCGCTGAACGGAATTATTTTACTTCAGAAAAAGAAATTTTAGCGATTGTGTATTGTGTTAGTAAATTTAGATATTATTTAATAGGTAAACATTTTGAAATTCTGTCTGATAACCAAGCTTTGTAGTTTTTAATAAAAAGTAAACTTGCCAATGCCCGTATGTCACGCTGGATAATGGCTAAGCAAGAGTATGATTTCATTATTAAATATTGTAAAGCCAGTGACAACAAAATGGCGGATACTCTGAGTCGTTATCCACCTGTACAGCAGGAAACGTATACGTCTGATAAAAACGAAATTCAAATCTTAGCTGTTAAGTATGCCCTAACGAGCTCAAAGCTTTACTTTAAAACATTAATAATGAGCAACAACGAGACGATAAAATAAAAAAACTTTATATGAATTTCAAACTAAAAAAAATCCCAAATTTCAAATTTTTAACAACATTTTATACAAACTCATAGACGGACAATGGAAGGTAGTGATTTCAGACCATCTCATAGAGGACCTGATCTGGGCGTGTCACGAAAGTCTTGCGCATGCAGGAGCATACAAATATTACTTGACGCTGCGCGAGGACTTCGTCTAGATGAACATGGCCACGAAAGTAAAGTAAATTCTACGTACCTGCCACACCTACCAGACAGCCAAATACCCAAACCAACACACGTTTGTCGAAATGGGAAACATAGTGATGCATCGTAAGAATGAATTATTGTGTATCGATTTCCTTGGTCCATTACCACGTGCGTCTCCGACTTAAATATTCTAAAGTGTGTTCGTTTGACTACAATAAGTTTTTGAAAATGTCCTCAGTGAAGTACAAAACATCAAAATTTTTCGATATATTATATAAAATAAATAATTGCTTACAACTAAGGACCTTAATTCTACGTACAAATAAATAATTATCTTACAACTAATAGATCACAACAGTGTTAGTGTTTAGTGTTTTCAGTGTTTGATCAAATAATTACATAGTGTATATTCAGTGTCACAGTTGGGTTATGTTGAAATAGTAATTTGGATTAATCTCACCGATTTTTTATACGCTTTCCTATTTCTGGTATGATATTTTCACAATTTTAATATGTATACGTCACTATTCACCACTGATCATTTTGATACCTCACAAGATAAGTTTTTGTTCAGTATCTTTATATGTTACATTTTTGATTTTTGACCTAAATTTATATTTTATGCTTAAAAGTATCCCTTCTGTACCCTTAATGTTATAAAACAATTTCTATTTCCTTTAAATATAATATTAATAGTTAAATAAATTAATATCGGTACTGGTCATGACAAATGTTAACATCATTGTCTTATAAAACCTATTGACTGTGGTACAAACATAATATTGTCTTATGTACACTTAACATCATTAATTTCTTAATACACATTGCTTACTTATAAAATATAATCATACTATGGATCTACTCTCTACCTTAATGTAGTTGTTTTAAAACATACCCTAATACAAATACAAGTTTTATAGTATAACATTTAACTAAACAATTCCTTAATTTCTCTAACATAATAATCATACTGACATGCTTCCTCATCTGATAGTTGGTTCAGGATTCTTACTAATAATCACACAAGTTTCGTGTCACAAAATTTAGTTAAAACATTTTGGTATTAGTCTTCTTCCCACTTTAATTGTATTATGTTCTTTTGGAATATGTAAACACAAATACTTAGTCAAGTCATAATTTCTAGTTACAGTTTTACACCTACTGATACACAATTGTTGTTTCATATAAATGATTCCTGAATTAACACACCTTCCCTTCACCATATAATATTAATCAGTTATACCTAATGGCTCTTACCTATTTTTAATATAATATAATATAAAGTATTTAATTGAAATAAGTGTCACAATGTTTTAATCTGACATATATACTTTCCTTGATTATTATATATCAGTTTTATAATCCTAACCAAACATATTAAGACATATAACTTACAAAATAAACTTAGTACTTTATTATTATTTTGTACTTCAACTGGCTTTAGTAACTTAGTTAGGTTATGCACTTTGGCATATGTCTATTCTTCAACATGTATGAGTTTTAATACTTATTTTAAGAGAACCGTCACGTTACAATATATATATATATATATATATCATTTAGTAATTTAGTATATTTAGTAATTTAGATTTACAATTATTTTTAAAGTATTAGTTAACTGTTTAATGTATATGTCACTTTTGTTATTTGTTTTTAATTTATTTATTATAATATTTATAGTTTCTTCAATGGGAATGTTTGTATACATGTAAAAAAGTCTAAATATTGTAATGGTACATATCTTCACCTAACAATAATGAAGATACATAACAAAATAAGTTATTTAAAATAATTAACACTAGAATAAAAAAGGATGAATCAGAGATTCAAGAATGGGTGATTCATAAATAATAACACGGTCAAACGTATTAAGGTAATCAGAAAAGTAACCTCTAATAATAAAAAAGTAACAAACCACGAACCAAAATGTTAAATACGATAATACCTGGCGATTTAACCACAATGACCCAATAGATGGTAAGTGAGTGAGTAGCACCAGCCCCAAAGACCAAGAATATAAAATAAAATATGACAATTGTAAGTGATAACTGGAACTAGCCACCACACTAACGTAAGAGTGTATAAAAAATAATAAGAATAATGATGAATAAATAATTAGCATGAAAGTGTGAATATATAATCAGCCACGACCCCAAGGAAGTGATATATAAAATATGGCAAAGTGAAATAAACACAGTGAAAGAGTACGAAACTAGTGTTAAACCAAGAAAAAAGACTAATCAATGATAAATTGTATATAATAACGATGATTGTAAAAACAGACAAGTAGTCTAAAAGTTAGAAGTATTGAATTGTTAAGGACTTAAAATGTAGAAGGGTACACTAACCCAAACAAATAGAGTAAACTAGGACAAATCGAATTAACACGACACAAACCTATTAATTGTATAACCCAACCAGATAGAGTGAGAGATAGTAAGTTATAATGATGATGAACATTGTAAAAATAAAAATGAGAAAGAGAATTTTAAGTAAGCAATACACTAATTGTTGCCCACCAGTAACACTTAAAACATTGAGTGCAAGGTGTTATTATTAATATCCCCGAAGTGAAAATAAACCCCCTTAATAGTGATAAACACTGATAAGACAGTGATAAAAGTTTATAAGTGCAAAGGTGAGTGAGAGCTAATAATGGCTAAACACAGGAAGGACTGTGGTAGTTAAAAGCCAATATAAGTGGACACCAAAATGTAACAAAATAAACTAAAAGTACTAGGATTAAGTTATCAATAGTAATGACTAATTATCATGTTTTAAATTTTTATCAATTAAGATTATCAGTGACAATTCATCTTATTACATGAGAGTAAGAAAAATAGACTATTAGAGTGTCAATACACCGTATAGAGAATTTCTGAAATACTGAAAGACAAAAACAAATGTTATTAACCCAAAATTTATAATGGAAAGACAATTAATAAACATTATGAGATTTTAGTAAAAACATAATAAAATAGTATTAGATTATCTAGTTAATGACATAGTGCCAAGTAAGTTTAGTAATAAGGAAATATAATTTTGTTCACAGATTTAACTAATGTTTATATGTTTGTTGTTTGTTAATACTAGGTAATAATTATTACTCACTAAAAAGTATGAGTAGGTAATGAGAATGAACATTTTCAGTAATGATAAGTAAATAAGTATGTTTTAATGAATAAGAATTATGTCTCAAGTAATTATGTAATAATGAATAAGAATTATATCTATGGAATTGTTAAACCATAAGATTCTATGTTATATGTTATGTGATAAATAATGAGAAATAAGAGTTAAAAAACAAATAAAAACCAAACAAGAAACAAGATAAGTACAGACAAAAACAATAATACTAAAAGGCAGTTATGACAATAGACAAGCTAGAATATGAAACAGTAAAATCACACATAATTACAGAACAGACTTAAAACCATTGAACAAATAAGCAAAATCATGTATTAAAACCAATCAGGACCCATACAAGGGGAAAATGAAATGTAATATCAGTAATTAAAGAAAAATAGCCAATTTCTGTTAAAGCATAGGCAAATTCCCAACTGTCAAACTACAAAAAACTTCAATTTTGAGAATTAAACACTGACATTAGTAAGACTAAGCCATATAAACAACAAAATACAATTAGACAATCATGTTAAGACAGAAATATAATAGTAATCATGTAAATTAAGAAAACAGTGTAAATAAACAAAATCAACAAAACTGTCAAAATGTTGATACCTAAGTAAAAAAAAATAGTATTGGATGTCAAATTAATCCTTGAACCAAAATATGAACAGTGGTAATAATATTTAATACTTAAAGGGTAATACTGAAGATTAATTACATTCAGAAGATCTGTAACCATTTTAAATAAAAATTCAAATATCCTAACAATGGTCTTAAGCCAATTTTAGCCAATCAGAAATTTTGAGTTACCATGACAACAACCCAATATTGACTAATTTCAGTTAGGAACCTAAGAATCTGTAGTGACGCTTAACTAGAGAGACGCCACGCCGTGAAGGGCCCAAATTTTTTACTTAAAACAGTATAAGTGCCCACAGTTTTATGAAGAAGGACCATTACAACTGATGAGAGGACATTCCAACCAACCTAGACCAAGGACCAGCTCAAAATTAACCCAGATGACTGCAATATATAGAATTGAACAAGAAGAAGACGCCGGATACCCATGAAGCCCAAGATTGAAGAAAGAAGATTCGACATCAAGCAATTAACCTACGTTGACGACTGACGATACACCTCCTATCTACTAACGTTGAGTATTGCTGAATTTCTTGATTTCCATAAAACAAATTCTCTTTCGAATTTGTAATAAATCGTAAAATTCTCACTATCACTGAAAATATTATTTTTCAAGGGTTGATAAATAAAAAGTAACTTGTAAACACTGAACTAAAGATAACCTATGTACTACACCAATGACACTGTCACACTTTAACACCACAATATTTAATTTACAGTAAACCTTGTTGATTTTAATGCTCACGAACATTAAGTGATATATTATAATTTGTTATCTTGTTATAAAAACTTCTGTATCGTACTTAAAAGGACTCTATAGGCAGATTTATTTTGTAAATAATAACCAACGCTGTCTTGCATCTAATAGAAACATTGTACGCCAACCCAGCAATCCGCTGAGTGAACGACTATATTTTGCCGAGGCTAAAATTATTACATCAATTATTATTTTGTATAAAGCGTTAACAAGAACTATCAATTTAGAGCCTAATAAAAAAGTGTGTACCGAGAATAACTGTCCAGTATTTATTTATTGAGAATATTATGTATGTTTTGTTTAATAGCAGTGAGTCAACATAACCAACATTATTCAAGTTGGCAACACGTTTTCCCCCACTCAAACGAGAATCGGTTTCATGCCAGTCGGCGAACGATTCAAATTTACATAGTACACTGTCAAACCATACAGGTAAAAACTTTTAATTGTTTCCTCGTAAAACAATTTGGCGCCTATCGGGATTTACAACAGAGTGAGAAGGGACAGGTAAGGCACACAGGCTACCAGACGCTTCCGAACGAACACTAATTACGTTCGCTAAAACACAGTATTAAAACTTACAATTCTACAAGTATAAAGACTAAGAACAGCCAACATAATACGAAAAATTACAATATTTACAAACACAATAACAATAATTTATTAATTAAAGAGCAAACCCAAATTTAAACAAAACAAGACGCTCTATTTAAAATTATAAATTTACTAAAAAATAAAAATGAATAAAATATAAACATTAAATATTTCAGATATATCGATAAAACAGCTGCTGAATAAAATAAACATTAAAACAATCGTTAACTAATCGACCTAAATCGATTATCAATTATTTTACATTAAAATCGATACAAACTCAATTATTAGTTAATTTCTGTATTAACAAAGAATTATTTCGATTGTTATTAATTTACATACAAACCTTTGATGATACTGATATTTTTCAGTGAAACGTGAGTCAGGCGTTAAAAATAAAATACGAAATTACACTACTTGCAGAAGAAACAAATTGAATAACATCACAAATTATATAATTGCTGCAAGAAACTTCAAGTTACTTGAAGATGATAATGATGATGATAATGATCCATTCAAAACTCATATATTACTCACAAACAAAAGTACAGATGTATCCAACAACTTCCTTACGTTCACAAAATTTGTTTTAACAAAACTGGTTTCACACCAACAAAAATAGTAAGTATACAAATTAATAACTCTTTTAATTTAATTCTCTTAAAATAATAAACAACGGGTAAAAACTAGGCAAAATAATATGGTCAGTTACCAGTAACCCTTGATTATTATGTATGATCTAAAACAAAATACTCAAGAAACTGAATAGGCCTATACCAAAACGAATAATTATATTAATTTTGTTTACCCTTATTATATGTAGTACAATAGTTGAAAACATGAAGTGGTACAATTATAATAACGCTTAAAATAATAGTTTGAAAGGATATTTTATTCAAATTTTATAGAGTATTGTTATTCTGTTATATGATAGCGAGAGCTGAACATTAGCAAAATAGAACCGTCAAACTACCAAATCCGAATACATGAAACATTTAACAACAATAGGATGATATGCATTAGAAGTTATAAGATAAATAATTACATTAAGAAGGACTTTAACTTATTTTCAATAAAACAAAAAAAACAATAGAGTTCCGTACCAAATGGAAAGTACATTTAAGCAAACAGCCCGATCATGATACAGCCAATAAAGCTTTATAGTTTATAGTAAAAGATAAGAGAAATCCAGAAACTCCAGGGCAAAACAATCCTGTGAGGTCAGGACAGGTATTATAATCAATGGCCAATCCCTGGAAATAGATAATGGGAATGAGAGTTTTGCAGGGTTTGATTGTAATTTACTTACAAACCAGTTTCTATACTAAAAGCATGAATAGTGCCTTAAACTAAGTCGAGTAGTGCTATTAATTTTAGTGCCGTAACTGGAATGGCGTAACACCTATTTTGAATAAAAGCTATGGAAAATTCGTGTTTACGTATAAAATGTATATTATACAGTCTGTTAAACATAGCGTTTTAGTAAATTACATAAAATCTGTAATGATTCCATTTGGTTTTTACTTCTGTGAGAAATTAGAGAAGTAAAACCTAATGTTTGATACATAAACAAAAGGAATGGGGGTTACTCGTGGTAACTGTGGGTGTACATTTGCTGTGCCGTTGACCTGCCCCCTAGAGTAGACGACAAAGACAAACCACAGCGTGTTAACTATACAATGGTCAACCATACATTACCTGCACGTATAGAGTTTATCTCCGCAAACAAGCACCACAGCACTTTGTCTCACAGTTATAAGTTAATCCGATTAAGAACGTACTGAACAAAACCTTGTCCTATTAAATAATTTAGCCTTCCGGCATTGTTTTGTATTTGAATAATATATATTTGGCATGAATGTTATTATTTAGCATCAGATAACTGTGTCATTTCCTGATAACATTTATGTAGTGTACGGGTAGAGCCGGAAAGACTAAAACAATGGCTTACAGACGGAAGCAACTAGGATACTTATGGATGGGAAGATTATGGTACAAGTCCAGCATTTCAATTACTTGGGATGTTACGTTACATATGGGACAGAAATTGATCTGGATGAAAAATTAAACAAATTTAGTACTATCTGTGGAACAATTCACAGATACCTTAAAAATAAGACAAAGAAGGAAACAAGGATAAGGTATTTTTTATGTATGGAGATAAAGCCGGAGTTATGACAGAAAGGCACAAAGCAAAGATTCAGGCAGCGGAGATGAAGTTTATGGGGAGTACTCTGAGCTCTACCATTCTCGATAGAAACAAGAATGTGGATATAAGGACAGAACTGAAGTTTCATTGTTGGAACTGATAAGGAGCAACAAAAGAAGGTGGTACGAACATTTGGGAAAGATGGCGAGTGACAGGAATCCAGTGCTAGCAATGGAATATAGACCGGTGGGGAAGACCGACGGTCGAGAGCGAAGTGGGTCCCGGAACAGGTTCAGGATGAGTCTAATCCTTGAGGAGGATGATGATGATGATGATGGTGATGACAACGGGTAGAGCAAAACGTGGATTTGCGATATCTGGTAAATAAATAAGGTAAATTATTTAGTAAATAATTTGTAACAATGTATAATGTATATTACTTATAATAATGTATAACGTATTAATATAGTAAATAATATAATGAACTATATACCATGGTTTTTACCAGAATATGACACTGATTTCTTGGTTTCTTGGAGTTTGCAAGCGTGAATATACACAACGTGAAAAGAAAGAAAGAATTTTTGTGTGCACACCAGAAATTAATAAGGTGTAGCCTTCCTTCCCATGGAGCTACAGCTTGTACCATGCCTGTACTTCGCCAAGAGTCTTGGCCTCTCGCCAGTTCCTCACCACCATAACAGTGTAGGCGTCCATCCGAACTTTGTCCTGCTAGCGTGCCTTGGTCTTTCCTGTCTCCTGGTGCCCAGCATCCCTTCCTTCATTATTTTTTCTTAGGTAATATGATGTCACTCATCCGCCCAGTATGTCCAGGACGACGTAACCTACATTGTTGTGGTCTTTTTATAGCCGTTGTATCTTGTAACCGATGTTTGTGCGTCGTCCATTATTTCCCTGACTGAGCCAAAAATTTTCCTCAATACTCGATGAGGATTCTGCCGACTAAAAAGTTTGTAAATCACTGTTTTAGAGACAGCAGTTATGTATTATTCAGTTCGTATGGGTATTTAGGCTATCTTGTTTGGTTACATAGTGTTTTTCTGTCCTTTGTTGCTATAACAAACCATTCATTCTGTACAAGACTGAATCCAAAGTATTAGCACCAGTGAACAACTTTCTCACTACCTTAGGCCTAATAGGACATTTTTTGGTAATATGCCAATTCAGAAGTATTTTCTATCAGCATATTTGTTTAAATGTTATATATTTTATAATCTCCAACTAGTTTCCTGCTATGATTATCTTTTACAAATATAGGAAAGCAATACTTTTTACATCTAAACCGTCTACTTGTTGCTGTTGTTGTTCTAATTTCTTCTTCTTCTTCCTTTTCTAATACTACTACTACTACTACTACTACTACTACTATTACTACTACTACTTCTTCTTCTTCTTCTTCATCTACGTTTTCCTCCAGAAATCCAGAATCCATACAATTTGCTTGTAGTTTACACAGCTCAACAATAGCTTTATTTCGTGTGTTACTCTTACTTTAATGTTAAGATACCTCTGACTGTGCCGCACAATTAGATTAAGTTTCTCTATTTTTTTCTCAATATTCACTTCACCATTGTAGGATGCAAACCATGATAGAAAGTTTTAACTTGTTCTATATTTTATCTTCTAGAACAAGCTTGCGCTTTAATTGATGGACTATTACCCCATGATGGTTTTGGATTTGTTTGTCGATGTCTGCAGGTTTTAGAGTTTAACTACTTATGCAATCATGCAAAGCTCTTTGTAGGTTGTCTTCGTTGTCAGCAACGAACTCCAATTATTATCAGCAAACACTAATGTTTTAAAAAACTTGATTTTTAGACTTGTCTCCAATATTAAAATAGTCCAGCTGTTTATAACGTAAAAATTGAATGCTACCCAATTTTACGCTGGTTTTATATAGAAAACATGATTATTAAATGTATATTAGAATAAGAAATGCAAGTAATGTGACTTGATGTACTGTTATAAACCAGCTTGGCGGTGTTTTTTCAAAAGCGCACACCCTAGGCAAGGCGACAGTCTGGCGGTGCGAAAGTTATTCAGCAAGTCACGTACAGGGTGTAAAATCATAAAATGTATTGTATTAAAAAAAGCAATAAAGTTAAGTGAAATCGAGGGAAAATTGAGTGCTCGGACAATACCGTACCGTTAGAATTCAGACAGAGAGGGTGAGAGAGAAAACTCGAAGTAGCGTCATGTCACTTTTGCGGTAAAAGTTTGTTACGCGCTGTTTTTTAACGAATGGGAGAAAGCGTCACTTTTTAGCGGGCGAAATTAGCTAGTTGGGTTGGAGGAAATCAAATATCGCTGTACTTGAAACCAATGGGAACGCGATTTGTAAATATTGAGTATGGGTAACGTTTGAGGGAGTATAAAAAAAATGTATTTGGGAATTTGTCAGTCAGTCTACGGCGAACACTACAACTATCAGACTCGTTATCGCGTATTGCGATTTCGTAACTAAAGTCGACGGAGAGTATAACAACTATTCAAACTCGTCACCACGTATTAAGAATTTATAACTAACACTTGCGATAAGTAATAAGTACAGTATTCGAGTCATGCGTTAAATAATATTAAACCCGGTATTACAGTAAACGAAGTGTACCAAATCAAAGTAATTGTTAGACTAAATAACTTGGTGATAGTTACCGAACTTCATAGTATCGATAATCGAACGCGTGCATTCGGAAATTACGGAACGTGGGAGTGTATTCGGGATGAATTATTGATGTTGCGAGCACTCAGTTTAATAACATAGTTACTAAGGTGTCAAGATTAATTAGTATACACTAGTTACATGCTGAATCAGTGAGTAGGTGTGAACAGTGGTAATTAAAGTGAAACCGAAGTAATCAAGTTTTAGTGTCATCGAGTGTCAACAACAGGATTATCCGAATCGCCGACAACGCAATCTCCAAGATCGCAGACTCCGAGGGAAGGATACACCAACCAAAAGGAATTCAACTTAACAAGTAAATCAAATTGAACATTAAACTCAGATTAATTCATGTCTTTTTGTAACTCTATTACTATTGGCAATTCAATTGGTCTATAAACCTACTTTCAATGATAATTGATGAGAAGTATAAATTCAATAATTGTTAATCACGAAGATTGTATGCAACTTGTAATATTAATTACTTATTTTTTGCGTACCGTATCACTTATTATATGATATATAATTACCTTAACTTAATAAGTCCAACTTTGCACAACATTTAATATCAAGCGGACATAAATATACGAACTTCGAAGAAAATTTAACTGCGTTGCATATTTGTAAAAAGGGTAGACGGATGAATAGTCTGGAGGAATTTGAAATTTATAAAGCTTTAAAAGATAGTAACACCAAAAACAGTTTATTAAATGACCAGGTAAATTTTGCGTCAAATTACCTGTTCGACACTGCAATCAGTTTGTCTTAATCTTTGACCAGTCGCGTGACAATCGCGGTTGCGGGTGAACGCATGCGGGAGCTCCAGCCGTGGTTAGCAAAACTTATTACATGCGATTTATAATTTATTTTATTTATTTTTGACTTGACCAGTATCATGGTCGTGATTTTAATATTTTAGTTTATTAATTATGTATCTGAGGATGGGACTTAGTCCCGAAACGCGTCATCAGTGACGAAACTGTGTATCACTAAAGTGGATATTAAGGTAATTATATATCAACTTGTAATATGTTAATGAAGATGTTCATTAAAATTAGCAGTCATTCAACTTAATTGTGTTAATAATCATTTCTTTGATACCCTGAGATAATTTTAAGAGTCGCCATCAAACAGAGTTAAGAGTTTAGTATTAGTAAATTACACATATCTTTTCTAGCTCTAAACTGTGAGGGTGGTATGTTGTTCAAATATCCTTACAGTGTTCCCTAAGTTTATGTTAACAAGTATGAATGAGAGACCCGCTTTGGCGCATAAACATTGATGATTTCTTTAAAAATATCATCGGACTTTCGTTTTTCTTTATTTGTATACCTGCATACAAATTTATAATAACTGTAACTAGCACTTTTCTTCCTTTTGCTTCATCACATTCCACAGTTTATTTCTAATAACATAATCCAAATTTATACTATGTTCTAGAAAAGCTACAGAAAACTAAGTGTTTTATGTCTGTTTTTTTTTTTTTAATTTATGATATATTTCTAACTCATATTAATTATGATACAAAAAAAAATTTTTTGTAGTGTTTATAGCTAATAGTTAGAGGATTATTGCTCAAAAAGAATCTGAAGTTGCATATCGGTAAGTTGTGCTTAATAAGGCTTTTCTTCTAATTTGTTAGTAAGTGTTTATGTTTTTCTGGTTAATCTCATCCATAAAACTCGTGTAAACAAGTGATACTCTTCATGTTTGACCTAGTTGTTAACGTGTATCAGACATATGTCTGCTTTGACATGAAAACAACAGGGCATCACTGTTAATATTACGTCACCGAACAAAAACGTTGTCACACTGAAGGAAGACATCGTGTCATTTGCCGAAAATAATCTTGTTGGTTTTGTGACATCAGGTGCTACACTTAAATGCACAACGTGTTTTTCTGCCCAAATACATAATTAATAAAATATTTATAATTAAAACTGTTCCTAATTTCTCATTTATTTCAATGAATACAGTATTTTCTAAACGTGTTACTAAATGAGTAAAACTTAAATTTGATATCACTTACTGTGACGTTAATACAGAATATAAAATCATAACAATATTGGTGTCGTAGTTAAGGGAATGTCTAATACAAACAGTAAACAAAAATCATTTCAGACAGCAGCCAGCTTCAATACCAGCAGTCTCTCTGTTGTCGTTGTATATTAACAGTATTGCAGTGCACTTTAACAACGTGAAATACGGTGAGCTTCATAACGCTTTCCGGCTGCCGTAGTTAGTTAAATAGAATAGTTATTCCTTATAATGTTGAAGACGAATACGTAGACAAGTCTTCTGTGTGTTGTCACATACTGTGCAAGAACAGACCAGTAACTTTTGTCGTTACAAACTTTTTAACGAAGTTTAATATCGTTTTACTTCCGTAAAGACTAAATACTCACCTAAATGTCCGGATGCTATATTACTGTTAATTAATAACAATGATATTATAAATATACACCAATAAACACACAAAATAAATATATATTGCAGACACATTATTGTTTCTTTGCAACGTACGTGTTTTATGAGAGACTTGGCCTCTCCAGTTATAAATAGCCGATCAGTTTTATTTTCTTTCTTACTCTTCACCCGATGCTGAACGTACGATTTCTGACAAGCGAAATTTTGCCGTTGTTATGTTTTTATTGGTGGCCACGCTTAAACTCATAACTTGGAGAAGGAACTGGTTTGATTTCCGCGTTTCCGTCCCCTAGATCAGCTGATTTCACTACATCTTCTAAAACTTGATCTGACCATGGTTTTCTACCAGTGTTTCCTTATCCTAACCCTTAAGGACTCTTTCCAGTGTGTTGTAATCCAACATTGGAGCTTAAATGCGCGTGCGTTTTTTTATGTTCTGAACATTACAGTGTCGATATTGACTTTATCGTATGAAATGAAACTTCTAAGTCATATTTGGTTATATAAAATTAAAGTGCATGCAACAGTTACATTCTTTGTCAAATTCAATGTTCAAGTATAATATTCAATCTACCTTGCAATGCTGTGTTCTGTGTTTCATTATGCATATGGAAAATACACGTGTGTGATCGAATGCTAATTGATATTGTTATATTATCGGTCATTAACTAATAAAATATGGAGTTGACAAATTATGTTAAATACAATTTGTAATTTATGATATGTAATTTGCTAATTTATTTCTGATTGTGATAGTTGGATTTCTGTCGAAATATATGTAATTTACAAAATAAAATATATTCTTGTAAAAAGTTTTATTATTAATAATAATATAAAATATATAGCAAGAAAAATTTGACCATTTATGAATTTAAGCAGAAAAATTTACATTTTATAAATACTTTCGCCTGCCTCTTTGAAACAAACGTTACATTTGTTCGTAAAACCTTTTACGTCAAAAACCAAACAAATATGCAAATAAAACACAGATAAATATTTTGTACAGATCGGATGTTGAAATAAAAACAATGGTTGGCATCCGGTATGATACAGGTCTCTTGCAAAACACTTGGCCGCGTTTCTCCTTTTGTTACTTTTCAGCAACACGTAAAAGATACCTTTTCGCACCACATTCCCGAGGTCATTGTACAAACTGATAAGGAGTCATGAATTGTCACCTCTTGATTTATGTTTCACGAAATATTTATTCAAGAATTTTAACTTTACATTTTGGTTGTTTCTGAGTCATATATTGACAAGTATATTTCATTTTGTACATTTGCGGTAACTAACAAAAATTAAAAATGCACTTCATATTTTCTAATGTGATGTAATAAGGGTTTTATAATCTACAATCTTCCATACTTCAAAACCATTTGGTTTGGGAATCTTTCTTGCAGTTAAAGTCCGTCCATTTTTAATCTTTGTTTGCGGCGCTAAACCTGTTCATTGGAACAATGTGCTTGTGCTGGTATATTGAACTTATATCGATTACATGCATAATACACCAGATGTATTTTTCTGTTTTCTAATTAAAATTAAAATACAAAGAAAACACAAACATGATAAGCTAACGGCTAGGCACAGATTCTAGCACGGAAACCCATTCAAAGACGTTGACCAGTCACTCTGAAAGACGTTTAAAAGAAGGGGTAAATACTGCTATCGGGGAGCGAGAAGGTGGCACACATTAGGTAGGAATGAATACTGGAAGCAGAAAATATTGTTTTCTGCAGCAAAATAATGTTCACCCTGTTAACTTACGTACGGAAGAAAATTGTGTAAAACAAAATTCTTATCTGGAAGAACCACTTGAAATAATGCTTCAATGCTGCGTATGTAGAGTAACCTGCGAGTGTTTTAAGGAAACTTGAATCTGTAACGGGAAAAGAAGAACGAGAAGATTTATTACAGCATCTAAAATTTGTAGTATTTTTAGTAATGATATGTTACCGATCTTGTCGTGTTGTGCGTTATTTATAATGTAAATAAAATTATGTTGCTCCAGGTGAGGCTCGAACTCACAACCTCGGCATCGCTCACGACCACTGCTCTATAAGTACCGTGCGCTAACCAATTGCGCCACTGGAGCGCATGTAAGACACAAATTAAACGACACCATAGGATTTACCAGCGATCTTATATTAAGAAAGCATATGTCTTACATTATAATTAAAAGAAAACATACAAAGTAAATTTGAAACAATCTTTTAGCGATTACTATACAAGAAATAGCGAAGGACAAATAAAATAAACACTAGCTAATTAGTTCTAAATAAAATAAACAAATTTATATTTATAAACAAGAGTTGTAATATTTGAAAAGAGCCAGGTGTAATGTTAAAATTTTAATAACGTAATTGTCAATAAAAACACATATGTAATTACAACGCAGCCCTCTTTCAGTCAAATTAAATCTTGTCTCTTATCCAACTCGTGCACGACTCGGAAACACGGCTTCGTCGTAATTTTTCTAGTATTACTGTTATTAGTACTGCTTGTATTACTGTTAACATAATTCGGTCTGATCCCAAGAAGGGAAGCAGAGGCAACTGGGGTAAGTACAGAGTAGAGCACAAAAGCTATGCAAAAACAATACGGATATGGAACCAAACAATTACGGGAATGGAACGATTTAAGAAGAGTGGATTTTGCAAGTGTATTCCACCATGGATAATGTTTTTACACTTAAGAAACTCACAGAACAGTAAGGAAGAATCTTGTTGACCTTGAAAAAGTCTTAGTTTACTTATATAGAAGAAACTTGTCGCTAGTACTGAAAGAAACACAGGCTTTTCGGAGCACTGGGGACAATACAAACCTGCTAGGTACACACGGGCGTAAAGTCGACGCGACGTTACCTTTCCGCCAACGTTGAGCGGTAGTTCACACGAGCACCGTCGTCGCGACGTTACTATCCCCTCCACAGCTCAAATCCAGGGACATCAAGTCCGCTCCAGTCAGTGCAATGGATTTAGAAGTGTATCAAAAGAAGAAGATGGCATTTACATATTATGTTAATCGATACTTTACGAAAAATAGGCGATTTTGGGTACATCCATTGTTTAGTGCTACGGTTTTGAAAGGTCTATTCACATTCCTATTTACTGATTTGGGCAACCATGAAGACAAATTTTTCAACTACTTCCGGATGAGCAGAAGATCATTTGACGAACTCTCCAGCAGAATTGGCGACATGTTACGTCGTCAAGACACGAACATGAGACTTGCAGGCAATCCGGTGGAAATGTGTGCTGTAACACTGAGGTAAGTAAAATTTCACGTTGATTCTTCTTCTCTAAAATATCCATACCTGTGCAAAATCATCATCTTACTGAACAAACAAAGTTAAATTATATTTTATATATTTGGTGATTTTGTTATATTTCTCACTTCCATGTATTCCCTAATCTTGGGTTGTGCCATATCATTTTATAAACTTGGACGCATAACTGTAAATAGTGCTACTTGTATAGATCATGTGTGGATTAGAGCTAGAAATATCCTTAAATTAACTGCAGACATAGTTTGTCTTGTATAACTCATCATCATATTATACGTTTAGTTTTATGTTAAAGAAATTATACCCCAAAAAAATGTACATCATAAACAATTCACAGAGAAATTGAATTTTAAAATTATTTCATATATGGCGGAACAGTGACTGGTCCCCTATTTAACCGTAATTCACGCTCATATTGGCTTTCCAAATTTTTAACCAAGCTACTCTTTTTGCGTGTTTAGCATGATATTATTCACACTTCACGTCCCAAATTTCCCTGTGTTTCTTCATTTCTTAGATCAAAAGTTCTATGTCGAAGGATTCGGCCATTGATAAGAAAAATAACGAAAGAGAGCACGTCACAGAAATCCAAAATCGTCTGAACTTCGACGTCCGTGTGTCGTTCAATACTGCCAATGTACTAGCACACCGCTCTCAACGCCGCGTCGCAGCAGTCCCAGCGGTGACAAAAACCAACGTCGCGTTACCGCCCGGCCGTGTGTACAGGATAATAATATTCTATGTACTGTCGAACCGCCAAGCGACGCTACATCCGTATGTACCTAGCCTGAGACTAACTTTCAAATGGCTGGAGGGCATAACTTTCAACCAGATGCAAGGCAAGGATCTCATATATCAACCACACGTTTTAAGACGTATATTAATCGAATAATAATAGCGCGTAGAACCACGGGGGATCAAAAGTAAATGAATGTTACTTCTTGAACCATCAAGATTTTCCGGATGATGTGTTAGTGTGATACGTCTTCATTAATATGGAGGCAACCTCCAGAAACAGATATTCCATTTAAAAAACACGGTAAGAAGGTGCTAGAAGTATGTCAGCGGAGAAGAGAAAGCAGTGGCCCACTGGCGGTCTTGTTCTTGTTCTTCTTCTTCTTCATCTTCACTGTCTGGAATAGGTGCAGACACCTCTTCCGGTTTCAGAAGCCCTACATATATTGAGATTATAAATCGTTATTATTTACATCGTTAATCGTTATTATTTTAAGTTATAATATATTTGTAATTCCTCCGTTTTTTGTCATCACTAAGCATATCTAAACGTGATGCATGCTTTGTTATGATTCTTCATACCTAATTTCTGCCGCCGTGAATTTTATTTATCGCAGAGTTCATGACGGCCATGATTTAAAAAAATTTAATTGATTTAATTTATTAAATTAATTAAATTTAATTTAATTAATTTGCTAATAGTAGTCACAGCAGTCATTACCACTTCTTTTATCCGCACTGGATAACAGCCACGGATTTCGCTTTGGTTTTTGCCAGGGAAATTCTCTCCTTGCTCACTCAGACGCAGTTGAGAAACATGAAAGAGACGGTTTAAGTCAAAACAGATGCATCAGCTAAGTCCCTAGAACACGCGTATAATACTTTCAGAACTTAAGCTGTGATGTGAAGTACACGATTCTTGTCAAAAAATTCCAACAAGTATCAACCCATGTGCAGAATACTAGAAAAGGCATTTAAAGCTACATTAGCGACGCGAGTCACCTTAAATAATACGCTGGCGCAAAGGGCAGTGCTGTACGAGAGTGAAACGTGAACATCTACAGAGGCAAAGAAACAAAAATTCCGAACGTCGCACATGAAATTCTCCAGAATAAGTAAAGAATATACAAGAATATGCATTACTTGTTAATGGATTAAAGCGGCCCATCCATTAACAAGTAAAATTGACGAGAAACTGTGTGAAGCCTTGAGAAGGCTTGCCAAGCCTTGAACAGGCTGCTACAGCCTTGGCAAGGCTCGACAAGTCTCGAACAGATCGGCACATTTCCTTGCAAGTTTCCTTGAAACTGCCTATCCATCTACAAGTAACTTTGGAGTGATCCATTCGTTGTTTCAATATTCCTCCTGTTCAAAACCGTCAAATAACCTGTTCTGCTGTAATTCTAGCAAAGTGTTTGAAAGCAAAAAGAAGACATAAGTTTTGGTGGCGAAGTTGGTTTTTGCAAAGTAACTTATACATTCACGTAAATTTAAAATTTATTATATGAAATCTGATTAAATGATGCAGACAGTTACCTAAATTACCTTCGTATGGATGAAACTAGTTACTTAACGCTCCTGGAGAAAGTGCGGCCACTTTTAGAAAAACAAAACACTAAGTTTCGAAAAGCTATAAGTGTTCACGAAAAACTAAGTGCTACACTACGATTTTAGACTGGGTCGTGGGACTCCTTAATGGACCGTTGGTAATAAAATATCGTAGAACCACAACGATGGTTTGTACAAGTTGTCCGTTCCAATACCAGATTTTTTGGACTCTGTTAATTTCGTATGTTCCTTCCTAAAGGTTGTGCGATATGAATTTATCTTTTTCTGCACAAACTCCTTATTTGAATTTGGTTCTATTTTGCGACACACGTCCACGACTTTCTGGAAAGATTGGTTCCGCTTATCTCTGTCGCTATACTCGTCAGATTTAACTTTCCATAAACACAGCATAAAATGGTAAAATACTTTTCGAAAATGATAAGGTCAGCGAGCGTTGGAAGGAGTATATAGAGGAACTATATGACGGGGAAGCTGTGGTAGTCACGCAGGAGTTTCTAGAAAATGAGAATGGTGCAGATAGAGATATGGTAGGACCGCCAATTAGCAGGGTGGAATTTGATTATGCCCTTAAAGGTCTGAGTATGAAAAAAGCGACAGGGCCTGACAGTCTACCAGCAGAGCTTTTGAAAAATGTAGGGGAGAGAACGAAAGACCAGCTATTTCGAATAATTACTGGGTGCTATGAAGAGGAGTATTGCCAGTTGATTTAATTAAAAGTAGATCAATCACAATACCAAAGAAAGGTAAAGTAGACGACTGTGCTAATTATAGAACGATAGCCTTAATCATGCTGCTAAGATTTTGCTGAACATAGTGAAGAACAGACTGGAATGAAAGATTGATCACACTTTGGAGGAGGATCAGTTTGGATTTAGAGCAGGTAGAGGAACCAGAGAAGCAATCTTGGCTCTGCGGCAGATCTTGGAGAGGAGAATTGAAGTGAATAGGAAAACCTATTTAGTATTTGTGGATCTCGAGAAGGCGTTCGACAATGTTAATTGGAAGCTGTTGTTTCAAACTATGAGGAAGTCAGGACTTGACTGGAAAGTTAGAAGGGTAATCTTCAATATTTATAGGTTGCAAAGTACTGAAATAGACATAAATGGATGTAAAAAGGAAGCAATAATAAGAAGAGGGGTAAGACAAGGTTGCCCACTGTCACCGTACTTGTTTAATTTGTTTATAGAAGATGTTGTAACTCAGATGAAAAGGAGTTATAGGGGAATTAAAATAAATGGGGAACAGATACTCAGTATTCGCTTCGCAGATGATATTTTACTGATGGCTGACTCAGAAAAGGATATGACCCGAATGTTAGGTACGTTTAACAAAATTCTTCACGCTTGGAGATTGAGGATAAATGTTAAGAAAACTAAAATAATGGTTGTAAGTAAAAGAAGAGAAGACATTAAATCAACCATTATGTTGAACAACACAATATTGGAGCACGTTACTGAATTTTGTTACCTGGGTAGCATAGTTACAAGTGGGAATAAGTGTCTGGCAGAGATTAAGAGGAGAGTAGCTCTGGCAAAACAAGCATTCCAGAGCAAAAGGGACTTATTAACAAGCAACCATATTAGTATTGAAACAAGGAAAAAGTTTGTTAAGGTATTTGTGTGGAGTGTTTTGACTTACGGGTGTGAATCGTGGACCTTAGGGAAGGTGGAGAGTAACAGACTTCAGGCAATGGAGATGTGGATTTGGCGGAGAATGACAAAAACTAGTTGGACAAATAGGAAGACGAATGAACAGATCTTAGAGGAAATAAATGGGAATAGAACACTGCTTAGGAGTATAGAGGTGAGGAAGATTAAGTTGATAGGGCATGTGATCAGACATAATGCTTTTTTAACTAACATCTTTGAGGGCAAAGTAGTGGGGAAGAAGCCCAAAGGAAGACCAAGAACTGCATACTTCCGCAGCACAATGAGTGTCGTGAATAGTGGGTCCTATAAAGAAATGAAGAATATCGCAAGGGATAGAGTGACGTGGCTACAGCGACAAGGCATTGCCTTTAGGAGTTAATAAAAAAAAAATAAACACAGCATAAAAACATATACCTATATTTAAACGCTCTCTCCAAACATCTCGCGTCATGATGTACAATAAAACTCAGTATAATACACAAATAAAAATAAATAATTCACAGTAAATAAATACACAATAACAAACAATAGACAAAGCAATACCTACAAAACAAACTGTACGAGTTGTAAATAGCGCAAGCGCATGTGACCTTGATGGACCGTCTGTAGTGTACAGCGCATGCACCGGAAAAAACTGACGTGACTTGCAGTGAAAACTTCCAAATAGTTTGAATGCCGCAAGGATCCTTGTCGCAACCATTTTCTTGGCCTTGCCACGCCTGTTGCGCCCACCCACTATAAAAACTGGCAAGAATCCTTGTCGAGGCTTGCGAAGAAATTAGTCGAGACTTGACAAGGAAATTGCTCAAGACATGCCAGTCAAGAAACTTGCAAGGAAACCTGTAAGTGGATGGGCCGCTTAAGAAACGCAACTATTTAGAATGAGTTGAAAGTTTGGCCGCCACGACATTAAAGCACAGACATGAGGTGAACTGAAAAAAACATCTGACCAGAACAAAAGTGAACCGCACACATGAAATGTTCCATCATTATAAGCCTGGCGGACGTCACAGTGTGTGGTAAAGCGTAACCGTTCAGTGACGAACCGTTCAGCACAACAATTGTTATTACTATTATGGTTTTTTTTTTGGACACAGGACTGACGATTTTTAAGTTTCTAAGGCAAAATGTTTCAGCACAGAATCATTGCTACCTCTGTAGTTCTATTTTTACTGTGTAAGAAAAGCCATTTTAATAATTGGACATTTGTGCATGGTTTAATAGTCAATGGAATACTAACGTAAACAAACTCTCCCCAGTGAATTCATTTGCTGCTAAAGCTTGGGAACGTTTTGCAAATGGAGCCACGGTCTTCAGAATCGCTATGGTGTAATTCAAATTGCAATAAAATATAGGAAGTTAAACGCTTTGTCGGTTAGTTGATAAAAACGGTCCGTTTTTGTGCATGTTCATTACTGTGTACCTGTCTCAATACAAAAGTGAAAACAACATTTATACTCTTCTATTTGAAGTTCACAGAATTAACAAAATATGCAAAATAACTGAACGCAGTCAACCACACGTAACTGTAAATTGGATACCGAATACAAAGTTTTAGTTTCTGTCCCTTTACTGTAACAGGATACTGAAACAAGTTTTCTCTTTGGCAAAGATGTAGTACAAGTTTTACTCAGTACACTGCAGGACATCGTTAACGGTTCCTTTCTTGTTTTATTCCTTTAGTAAATAAACGACACAGGAAATTGCTTTCTTGTTTGTAATTATGTTGAGAATCTTGAGAAACAAAGTAGTGTTGTAAAACCGATTAAGCGATTCTCATTATTTAGAGAGAGCTTTCCAGAAAGACAGAATCCAATATCCATAAATGGAAATGTTGCACTTGCGTTACAAGTTTGTGGAATATTATCCAAATATGTAAACTCTATTAAAAGAATAGATATTAGTTACTTACTTTTACGGTTCTCGGCTTGACATATTTTACCACGGAGAAGTTGATGTCAAGTAAAATTTGTCCTCACATGGAGCACAATCGAAAGAGTAAGTGCACATGTTTTATGGTAAAGTAAAACAGGACACCATGTTAGGTCTCCGGCTGTGCCCTGTGGTCTACATAGAAGCAAAAACTTGAGCCTACGTACCAAAACATATAGTAGAGTCCAATCAGCTGAGATGAGATTTTTAACGTCAATTCTGGAGTATCGAGGAAAGATGGGCTTGAAAATAAAGCAATAAGATAGAGTCTTGAAATTAAGGTACATTTTAATTAAATGTGGTGGTGGTGAAGACGACGACGACGACGTTGATGAGGATGCTGGTAGTGGTGATGGTGGGGGTGGTTGGAGGTTTACGATGAAGACTACGACGATGATGATGATATCGGATATCAGTGCATTATGTCTCTATGTACACAATTTATGGAAGCATTTTCTTAGTCTATAAATATAAATAAGCCTGTATACATAAGTCTATAAAATTTACACATATGGTGAGTCCCCTATATTTACGTACATGAGATACGTAATAGTTGGCAGTAATGGAGAAAAACTGATGATTAAATGACAAGGGAACCGGTATTCCTCACAAGTTGCACACAGATATATTATCAGTTTGTCCAAAGATAAACAATTGTATTACATTAGCAGAAAAAATAACTTAATTCTATTTTATCTACTTTCTGTCATAAATCATAACTTCAGCACAATATTTTACAACACAATATAACATTGTCTTTAAGCTTCCACGTACAGATAAGTGTTATACGTCAGTAGAAATATATTTTTGCAGTAACTATATTTTCTGTTTAGGGACTTTTGTCTCACTCAGCGCCGCCTTACGCACTTCACGTTCATGTCCCTTGTGACTTGAGAACGCGACTATGATGATGGCGTTATAAAACAGTTGTGTTTTACAAGCACTTCTTGAACGAAACAAGCGGTATAACGCACTTTCTCAAGTATTATTATCAAATCATATCAAATGTGAATAACGCTCGATTCACAAGAGCGGAATTTCAGCACAATACGCGTAACGTTTGAATCCTACCCTTTGGCGTGTAACAAAGAATTTTGTACTATATATTATACCCTGTTTGTATCAAAGCATGGGTACGGTTATGACGTCATTTTAGCCCATTCAGCCGGGAGATAACACTGCATAAACAACGTTGCGTGCCAAAACTTTTTCTACTACATTTTTCTACATTAGCTAAACAAAAAATACTCGGTCTGTAAAATTGTAATAGTTTTATAATCCGCACAATGGTTAATTTCAGATTTTAGTCCACATGGGTATTTATTTGTTATTTATACGTAGTTGTACCTTACTTTACCTCGTGTCTTCGACCTAAATTTTTAGATTCTCGTCTTCATTAAATTAATGAAGTATTAAATGTTGTGACCAAACGATGTTTGTTATAGGCATAAAGATAAAGAAAGTCTAATGAAAAGAATTAAATTTATAAAAATTTAAAATAAATATGGTATAAATTAAATTGTTTTTAAAATGTCAAAGGACTAAAATTTATATGCGAGGTCACTATTTATGGCATAGTGATTACAATAACCAGTATATTGGAATATAATTGTGTACATATTCTATACTTGGAGTACTCTATTCTCGGTGCACGTAATTTTAGCTGGTAATTGTTGAAAGAAATCAATCGCTACTTCTTCTTCTTCTTCTTCTTCTTCTTCTTCTTCTTCTTCTTCTTCTTCTTCTTCTTCACTCCATGTCTTAGGCTATAGACCTTTTCGACTTCGCAGTCACTGACCATTTTTTCCAGGGTCTTCCACAATCTCTCGTCCCCACTGGCCTATATTCAAACCCTTGTTTAGGAATACCGTGTATACCATGCGTTCCACATGAGACTTCAAATTTTGTCCGTATTCCTTTATTCTCTCCAGAACCGACTCTAACAGTCGGTTTACTGCTTATAAAAATCAAAAATTACGTGTATAAATAATTATTATTTTCCGGTAAAATTAAAATCGTCTGTCTTTTACAAAAGCAAATACAATTTCTTCTACTTCTCCCTCTTTACTACAAGGGCTAGGTTGCGTAAATATGTTCCGGCAGCCATCTCATTCTTGGGCGGCGGCTCACGTCTCGTTACCAATGGCGTCATATTTCAGCGCACTTTTGACAATCAACCCTCATTCATACTTCAAAAATTATCATACCATTTTTTTCTATAAGACGATATTATTGCTTCTCCTTCAGTTATCCTGTTTCCACTGTACCCACGGCGACCCGATGTGACCGTCGGTAATAGCGGTGTCAGAAGTAGGATAGCATCTTTAACATTTGGACACTCTGTAGAAGAGTAGTGTACGTGGTAAAATTAATCTGCAAATATAGATACCAATCACGTTCCATGAAGCTTTCCAAGCACTGCTACTGCAAACTAAAAAAGTAAAACACAAATAACAAGCAGAGAAAGCAGAGAAACAACGACGACAGCAGGTAGAAGAAGCGGAAAACGACAGGATTAGAAACAACGAGAAGCGGGAAGACAAAAAAAAGAAAGCTTTCTCTATCCGAAAGAGTGACAAAAAGAAGAATGTAAGCAGGAGGGAGATGACATCATAGCTTTGATACAAGAGCAAAAAGAGATGCAAGAGCATACTACTACAGAACTGGGTTTATTGCGAGGTAAGCTGAACAAACAAATTGCTAGAATGTCGGATGTACAAGAATCAGTGACATTAAAAATAACTGACGTAGAAGAAACAATGTCAAATAAAACAACTGAAGTAGAAAAGCCTGCCTCTTGTGTAGAAAAAGCTATGTGAACAAAAATATCTGCAGTAGAAGACTCAATTACAAATAGAGAAAACAAGTTAAAAGTGAAGTCGATCAGTTAACGAAAATACAGCTATTCGTTTCAAAACAAACTGAAACTGAATTGTGAATAAACTGTACCGATATTAAAGACCAAAAAAGACACAGAAAATAAGACAATAGAGAAACTCACTTAGCCTGTATTTGGAGCAGTTTATATCAAGGCCCCACCATTCAATGGAAATACTCACCGGACGACATATCCTCGGCAGTTTCAGCCCGCTGAATGCTCAAATAATTGCAAGGAGAAAGAGAAGGCAGTTTCACTCGTTCTCAGTTTAAAAGGGCCTGCGGCAGAGCTACTGCAGAAAATGTCACCTGATAGCCAGAACACCTATCCCGAATTAATAAAAGCTTTAGAGTTACGGTATGATGATAAACATTTGCGAGATGTGTACTCCACTTAGTTTAAAGCGAGACCGCAGTATTCAGGGAAGAGTCTTTAATAGTTTAAAGCAAGCGTCGAGAGACTAATTAGAAGCACCAGAAGTACTAGAGGAATTTTGAATGAGGTTTGAGATGCACACATTTACTGATGACGTCAACTAGCATTTATTGTGTACTTCAGCTAGTGTTACGTAAAACATATAAGTAGCTCAGAAGAGCTTATACACGCCCTCCAATTTGAAGCTGTTAAGTCAGCGTCCCTGTAAATTAACAAATTTATGTCACCATACTGTAGGCAAAAGATTTCAGTATCTCACTGCCGTTACGATGTGGGCAGAAAAAACGTGATACAAGACAAATAATTCAAATGGTCAAAAGCTACACGACTTGAACGATGGAAAAGAGAAGATCTAAGTGTTACAAATGTTGGAAACGTGGACAGCTACAGGTAGATTATTGGGAGTTTAAAATTCAGGGAGAAAGACGTGAGCGTTTAAATTATTAGAGAAATAAAGTTCCAGAACATGAATGTAAAAAATTCAATTGTTGAGTTTATCCAAACAAAAAAATTACAATGGTATGGACACACGAAAAGCATGACACAGGAAAGATTGCCAAGGAGAGTTATGGAATAGACCCCACCAGGAAGAAGGAAAAGAGGAAGACCACCTATCACCTGGACAGAAGAAATTAAGACTATATTGAGGGAACGAGAAATTGAAGAAGATCTTTGGATGGACAAGCAGCAGTGGAGGAAAAGAATTCAATCACTTCTGTAATCTTTGATCTCGGAAGATGTGTAAACATTGTACAACCGGAATTATAATAATAATAATAAGTTCCAGAATAGCACACAGTTTCCACGCTTTACAAGACCAGTGGAAATTTGATCTCTAATGGATCTGCGGAATGTAAACCTACGTCACGTACAACTTGCACGGGCGCAACAATGTCCACTGTGCGCCTTGACTTAGTCAGGTACATCCAGGCTCAATTTAACTCTTGTACAATACAGACTGACTGGAAGCCCTGTCTACGTGGTGGGAAAGGTAGACGTACGTGTACAACTGGGTCTCCTCGATTTCAGCCAACAATTGCCCGTCGCAGACATTGTCGGTGAAGTTATTCTTGGCACGGACAACGTGAATGCCTACGGGTTCGTTGTGGACTTACCAGAGTCTCCCCTGAGAGCTGGCTAAGAGAAATAATTTTTTTCACGCTTGCTAAAATGATAGGATTAAACAACCATTCGATTAAACAAGTAACAATGACCAAAAAAAAGAGTCAACAGGTGACGAGAAGAAGAACGTTTGTGCTTTTCTTAGGGAAACGGAAGATAAACAAGCAATGGAAGTTCCAATTTATATTCCGATAAAAGAAGTGTAAACAAAAAAAAACCAGCTATGGCCGTTGAGGAAAGGCTCTTGTTTGTTCCTGAGTTAAAGGAAACGCCCGGGGAATAGCTTCTGCAGAAAACTACACACACGAAATAGTAATAACGAATAAAATTACAGTTTATGAAATGCTACTACGATGAGATAAGTAAATGTAGGACGGTAAGAAAATGCGTAGAAACGTACATGAGATACGTAATAGTTGGCAGCAATGGAGAAAAACTGATGATTCAATGACAAGGGAATCGGTATTCCTCAGAAGTTCCACACAGATATATCATCAGTTTGTCCAAAGATGTCCGTACTGTAAAATGCTTTGTTCCAATTACCACAGGTTACAAAACATTACTGCAGTATACACTGTTTAAATCAAATAATTCCCTTTATACTATTAGAAAATTCAATTTGAGCAATGATTTCTATAAAAGTTACGTGTTATAGTGTACAATGTAGCCAATACTACTAATAATGTACTATAATTTGTTTATGTATTAGAATTCACGAGAATTCTAAGTCCTGTGATACGAAATTAAAAGTACGACTTTAATCTGAAATTCGACTTTTGTTCTTGGCGATAGAAGTGGGGTTATCAATTGACAAAGATTTATTGTTCGACCCAATTTCCTAAAATATCTCTGAAACCTTTTGCGTGACATCCCTTCAGTGTTTTAATCACATAAAAAGCTTTTGGGCACAAAATTTCTTATATTACATTATATTTAACTTACTTAATTAATATTCAGATTATATTTAATAACGACTTGCTCAATTTTTCTTGCCTCTCTAGAGATATGATTGTAACTAAATTCTCTTTTTGTAAAATTTTGTGAATTGGCATTGTTTTATAAGAAATAATAGTATCTGTTTCATTTAATTACATTATAAATTACATTATTTGTTTACTAAATCAGAAAATATCGGTATGGAGAACTATACATGACTTCCATGTTCCAAGATTTATATTTAAAATCATATTCGAAATGAAAATATTTCCATAGAAACTACTTCTTTCTATTGCTTCAGCCTTAACCACGGTACTGTGGTCACTAACGTATACAACCTCACGTTTTCGCACTCGATTTTCACTGATGATGGCACTCGATGGCACTGCCGAAACGTCTGGTTTTGCTGAAAACATTGGACTACGGCTAAACAGCCCGGGAAGGAGTTCTAACAAAAAACTACTTCCTTGTTGCCGATAACGTAGTACATATATAAAAAAATTACATTCTCCCCTCCCTCTTCAACTATAATTTACATTAATAGAAAATTACCCCCACCCCGTTCAACTAGCCTTTCATTTAAAGATATTTCATCTACGTTTCTACAGTGGATTATTATGAGCTTCTTATCAGGATACTTTGTTTATCAAAATTAAGTACTTTACTCTTCTTAAAACATAAAATGTTGCCGGTAAACTACCCCTTTCTCTTAACCGATCTTCACCAAAATCAATAGGCTTTCAGTCCTCTACAATTCAGGGATGCATACAAAAAAATATTTGATTCTGTTTGAATGTGGGTCAGTTATCGTTCGTCATGAAAACATTTCTCTTGTTACAACATAAAATGTTGCTGGTGAACTACCGCTTTCCCTTAACCTATCTTCGCCAAAATCGACACGCCCCGAGTTCTCTACAATTTAGGCATGCATACAAAACATTATTTGATTCTGTTTTAATGTGCGGCAGTTATCGTTCGTCATAGAAACAATTACTCTTGTTAAAACATGAAAAGTAACAGGTAAACTACCCCTTTCCCTTACCTGATCTTCACCAAAATCAACAGACCTTCATTTCTTTACAATTCAGGACATCATGCAAAAAAGTAGTTGATTCTGTTAGAATTTACGGCAGTTACCGTTCGTCATAGAAAAAATTACCCTTGTTAAAACATAAAATGTTGCAGGTAAACTACCCCTTTCCCTTAACCGATCTTCACCAACACCAACAGGTCTTAAGGACTCTACTATTCAGGGCTGTATGCAAAACATTATATGATTCTGTTTGAATTTGCGGCTGTTATCGTTTGACATAAGAAATATCGGTATGGAGAACCATACATGACTTCCATATTCTAAGATTTATATTTAAAATCATTTTCAGCCAAACAGCCAGGCTGTGTCTTACCTGCCTTTTTATTGCTGTATTAAATGAAAAATATTATATTACATTAAAATGCAAAAATTATAATTTTATTGCCTGACAACAAAATTATTTTATTTTTAACAATTACCATTGTTTCAAAAAGTTTAAATAAATTTTCAAGTACTTTACTCTTGTTAAAACGTAAAAGGTTGCAGGTAAACTACCCCTTCCCCTTAACCGATCTTCACCAAAATCGAAAGTCATTGAGACCTCTACAATTCAGGGACGTATGCAAAAAATTATTTGATTCTGTTTGAATTTGCGGCTGTTATCGTTTGCCATAGAAAATACGCTTGATAAAAAAACGTTGCAGGTAAACTACCCCTTCCCCTTAACCGATCTTCACCAAAAACAATAGGTCTTGAGTACTCTACAAATCAGGGCTGTATGCAAAACATTATTTGATTCTGTTTGAATTTGCGGCTGTTATCGTTTGCCATAGAAAATAAAACGTAAAAGGTTGCAGGTAAACTACCCCTTCCCCTTAACCGATCTTCACCAAAAACAATAGGTCTTGAGTACTCTACAAATCAGGACTGTATGCAAAACATTATTTGATTCTGTTTGAATTTGCGGCTGTTATCGTTTGCCATATAAAATACCCTTGTTAAAAAAACGTTGCAGGTAAACTACCCCTTTCCCTCAACCGATCTTCACCAAAAACAATACGTCTTGAGAAATCTACAATTCAGGGCTGTATGCGAAACATTATTTGATTCTGTTTGAATTTGCGGCTGTTATCGTTTGCCAAAAAAAAAAAAAATTTCCCTTGATAAAAAAAACCGTTGCAGGTAAACTACCCCTTCCCCTCAACCGATCTTCACCAAAAACAACAGGTCGCGAGTACTCTACAAATCAGGGCTGTATGCAAAAAATTATTTGATTCTGTTTGAATTTGCGGCAGTTGTCGTTTGCCATAGAAAATACGCATGATAAAAAACGTTGCTGGTAAACTACCCCTTCCCCTCAACCGATCTTCACCAAAAACAATAGGTCTTGAGTACTCTACAAATCAGGGCTGTATGCAGAAAATTATTTGATTCTGTTTGAATTTGCGGCTGTTATCGTTTGCCATAGAAAATACCCTTGTTAAAAAAACGTTGTAGGTAAACTACCCCTTTCCCTTAACCGATCTTCACCAAAAACAAAAGGTATTGAGAACTCTACAATTTAGGGCTGCATGCAAATAATCTTTTCATTCTGTTTGAATTTGCGGCTGTTATCGTTTGCCATAGGAAATACCCTTGTTAAAACATAAAACGTTACAGGTAAACTACCCCTTTCCCTTAACCGATCTTCACCAAAAACAATAGGTCTTGAGAACTCTACAATTCAGGGCTGTATGCGAAACATTATTTGATTCTGTTTGAATTTGCGGCTGTTATCGTTTGCCAAACAAACAAAATTTCCCTTGCTAAAAAAAAACCGTTGCAGGTAAACTACCCCTTTCCCTCAACCGATCTTCACCAAAAACAATAGGTCGCGAGAACTCTGCAAAACCGGGCTGTATGCAAAAAATTATTTGATTCTGTTTGAATTTGCGGCAGTTATCGTTTGCCATAGAAAAAAAATCTACAGACAGACAGACAGACAGACAGACACACAGACACACAGACACACAGACAGACACACAGACACTTTTCGGAAAACGACTTTTTTTCATGTTTTGAGTGTAGTAGAATCAGAATCTGCAATAATCTCGAACACGATTTTTTTTGCCATCACCATACTTCCATTCCTTAAGGAATATGGAAGTAAAAATTACCCTTGATAAAAAAAACGTTGCTGGTAAACTACCCCCTACCCTTAACCGATCTTCACCAAACACAACAGGTCTTGTGTACTCTACAATTCAGGGTTACATGCAAAAAATTATTTGATTCTGTTTGAATTTGCGGGTCTTATCGTTTGCCATAGGAAATACCCTTGTTAAAACATAAAACGTTGGTAGTAAACTGCCCCTTTCCCTTAACCGATATTCACCAAAAACAAAAGGTCTTGAGAACTCTACAATTCAGGGCTGTATGCAAAACATTATTTGATTCTCTTTGCATTTACGGCAGTTATCGTTTGCCAAAAAAAAAATTACCCTTGATAAAAAAAAGTTGCATGTAAACTACCCCTTCCCCTTAACCGATCTTCACCAAAAACAATAGGTCTTGAGTACTCAACAAATCAGGACTGTATGCAAATAATTATTTGATTCTGTTTGAATTGCGGCTGTTATCGTTTGCCATAGTAAATACTCTTTTAAAACATAAAACGTTGCAGGTAAGCTACCCCTTCCCCTTAACCGATCTTCACCAAAAACAATAGGTCCTGAGAACTCTATAATTCAGGGCTGTATGCAGAAAATTATTTGTTTCTGTTTGAATGTGCGGCTGTTATCGTTTGCCATAGAAAATACCCTTGTTAAAACATAAAACGTTGCAGGTAAACTACCCCTTTCCCTTATCCGATCTTCATCAAAAACAATAGGTCCCGAGTACTCTACAAATAAGGCCTGTATGCAAAACATTATTTGATTCTGTTTGAATTTGCGGCTGTTATCGTTTGCCATAGAAAAAAATCTACAGATAGACGGATAGACAGACAGACAGACACTTATCGAAAAATGACTTTTTTTCATGTTTTGAGCGTAGTACAATCAGAATCTGCAATAATCTCGAACACGGTTTTTTTTTGCCATCACCATACTTCCATTTCCTTAAGGAACATGGATGTAAAACAATCCCATAAAAACAAACAGTGCTGGTCGACTACTTGAGTGTTTGTAAAAAATATTCAAATTATTGTCTCCATGTTTGAGTTCTTACAATAAAATAATCTTAATCAAACCTGTTTGGAAAAATTACTACTCTAATTTCTGGTTAAGATTTATCATCATCATCATCTCCACTTCGCGTTTTAGGCATTGTTGTCCGTTACAATTAACATATTTTTCTCGGTAGACTGAGAACTAAGATTCAGAATATTTTATTGGAAAAACGAGTAATTGTTGAAATTGGTAAATGTTCAAATTTACAGACGACGAGCAAACTGGCGTTTGGCTCAACCTAAACCAAACTGTCTTAATAAACACTGCCTATGCCTCCTCATTTTTAAGTGCTAGACAGAATACGGTTCTACTAGTAGCTGGCTGAGACCGTTGGGGGAATGTAGAAACGGGTGGAGGATTTGCGCGTCAAGTATTACATACCCCAACTGGTTTCAGCCACCGGCTGAACTCGTAGGAGGAATGTAAATACGCTGACAAGTCTACTGTCTTTACTTTGGTCATACCCATCTGGTGTAGGCCTACTACTCAACATCCATATACCTATACCATTAAAAGTGAATGACAGCTTTACTTTCAATAACTACGCACTGGGAATTTTAGAGGCCACGTAAATTGCAAAAGTAATACCAAGCGTCCATTTTGCCCTTTTTATAAAAATGAAGTGGTTTCGATTATTTTAAAAACTAAAACGTAAATGGTTACAACTTGAAAAATTTAATTTGAGATTAGTTACCCATAAGTAAGACGATGTACGTGGAGTAATACTCATATGGTTTTAGTACCTCTAGAGTTACGTTGTATCTCGAAACGCGTACTCAAAAGACAGTAAACCTGTGCCGAGTCTAAAATAGATCGGCGCGTATTCAGCATTTAACGCCAAAGCTGACGAAAAATGCCGTACTGTGTTTAATAGATACACGCAAACCATACTGTAATAAGGTATTTAAGTGTGCCCGGTTAGTGCTGCACTCTAGTGCTCGCCGCTGTTTGCAAGGGAGAAACCCGGAACTGGGTTTGGTTAAACTTGTCTTTTCCTGGTCGCCGTCCAATTAAGAACGCATGGCATTTCTTCCTCCGACAGAAAGGAGTTTTTAGTTGTACCATCTTCTTCATCTATGGCAGGCTAAACTACTACAAATCTGCGGTAAGTTATGGCAATATGATTATATACTTCAATTTAAAGTAATACGAAAGAAAAAATTGTTTAATAAGTCCACATATGAATGAATTCAGATAACCTATTACGCCACGTGGTGAGTTGTGAAATGCGTAATTCTGAGTAATTTAAATGCAGCTTTTATTGGTAATTATAGTAATACTATATTAGTTTCAGAAGTCTTAACTAAGGCACCAGAATTGAGAATAATGTAAATGCAAAAAGGTATTTGTTTAATAAGTACAGATATAGATGTAATCAGGTAACCTCTCACACCACGTGGCCAATAAGCCTATGTGTAAATTTTATTAATTGTATAACAAACGGAATAATTATATAACCGTAATTGAATTATGTTAACCCACAGGGGTAAAGTTTATAATATGAAATTTAACAAAACTAAATGTTTTCAAGATAGGGCCAGGTGGCCATATAACCGTTGCAAAGTGTGTAAAACTATCATTTTAAGTAGCCCTACAGCTGTGTTAATATTATATATGGGTTTTGGTGCGTGTGAGGTTTCTGGGGGAATTAGTTTTGAGAACTTATCGCTGATTATATGTTGAATAAATAGGGTCCCTCGCTGAAGACGGGGAACAGCTCCATCCTGAACCATTAATATCTAGACTCTCTCTCTCAACTTCATCTGCCGGAGGAGAATAGCGAGGACGAACCACCAACACCCTATCATGTAGACCAGGAGATCGCCGCTTCACACCATGCAATATATAAGGTGACATCAATCCATATTATATTTTTTTACACAGTGTGATGTAACCCACTAGAACCAGTGGACATAGAGTTACTCTACAACAATGACTTTAAGCTTTAAACATTTTAATTGGGTCCCCGGTTAACGGGACAGAATAGTGCGTGGACTTGGGGGGGAATCTTTCGTACATTTTGTATATCTGTTGTATAAATTGTGAGCCCAGGGGTTGACATGTATCTGTGGCTGCTCACCATTCAGACGTGTAAATTTCCTTCTTATTTTCAGTATAAGGGTTTCCTTAGTGCTACTAATTCATTCAATCAACATGTAATTTCACTGGTTCAATTTAGTTTTCATTTTATGTATTAATTTCTCATTTTTAAATTCGGTTTGGATCATATAGGGATAGAAGTTTCTTTGGTAGTTAAGTCGGGTCACCAGTTTAATCCTGTATAGGTGCATTTTCATGCAGAGTTGAACATGCTCTTGGGACAGGTTGAGTTATGCACTATCTTGCCTAGGAACATGTCGGCCTTTGGGCCAAATTACTTTTAAAAAGGTTATAAGGTTTATGACACGTTACTATTTTCAAGACTTAACAAAATTCATCAATATTTAAATTCTTTTAATTGATTATGATCACTTGGGTGTTTACTGTATTCTTATTATAATTACTCCAAGTCTAAGTGCTCAATGTGGCAGCACTTTATAATAGTATCAGGCACTATGCCAACTTTTGAATTTAGTATGTCTTGGGGCCACTGGTGTTACATACATAATCAGATACACATGTAATATGTTATACACATATT
Source organism: Magicicada septendecula (assembly GCA_034769895.1). NCBI lineage: Eukaryota > Metazoa > Arthropoda > Insecta > Hemiptera > Cicadidae > Magicicada > Magicicada septendecula. The sequence continues at coordinate 446,944,667 of CM068370.1, read as the reverse complement.
AGGTATTAAAACCTAATATGGATATTTATAGATTGTTAATTATGTACCTCATGGCGTGGAAAAGGGTGTGGCAAGATTTAATAATAGATGTTATAATTGTCCTGTGTTGTGGAACATGTATATTTACCGTATATTCGTGTGTATTTTTGGGGGTTATATATGTATTGTATATTCGTGTGTATTTTGGGGGGGGTTAGATATAGGGATAAAAAGAGAATATAAAACATAGGTTTTATATAAATTTATTTTCACATACCATTTATAAAAAGAGAATATAAAACATAGGTTTTATATAAATTTATTTTCACTTAACATTTAAAAGGAGAATATAGAAAATAAATTTTATATTTATTAATAATTTTTTCAATTAACATTTAAAGGGAGAATATAGATTTTATCTCTATTAATTTTCGATTAATATTTTTAAGCAGAATTAATTATTTTTAATTAACATTGTTAAGGAGAATATAGATTTTATCTCTATTAATTTTCAATTTATATTTTTTAAAGGAGATATAATAATAAAAAAGGATTTTATTGATTGTTAATTTTATGAGTTTTAATTGCAAGACCCGTCTCACTGGATCCAGCGCATTTTTGGCTTCTCTAGGCTTGGGTCTAGTTTTAATTATCTTGTGGCCCCTCTTTAGAAAAAAAAAAATTTTCAAAAAAATTTTTCAAAAAAAGAAAATTTTTTTACAAGTCAAAGTTAAAGAGGGGTTACAAACCTTTACTAAAATCCTAAAGAATATATATATATATATATATTATAACAACACAAATTATATAATGTAATTTAAATTTGTGGAGCCCCTTCGTTCGTGGGGTGCAACAATTATACTACGTTACAACTTTATGTGTTATATAACGATACCTTTTATGTATGCAGGTTGTATAACGATACCAGGTGTAACTATAATAAGAGTAGTAGATTTATGAGTAGTTAAAATTTCATGTTTATTGTTTTAACAAGCATTATAAATAATAAACATTGTTAATAATCTCCGAGCAAGATATCACTCATTATTAAGTGTTTATCTCTTAGGCTATACGGTGTTACACACATTTAAAACACTCTTACATCTAGACATGTTAATAATCTTAATCTAGACATTTATTCAATGTGATTTACAAAAACAAAATAAAATTTAAATGTAATTTTATTTGAATTCATTTACTCAGATCTGACATCAGCTTGCTCAGTCTATACCAATGTCTTTTAAAAATTAAATTCAAAATTATATTATTTACTCTTAAACTGGCATTTGTTTCATATTAAAAATTTAAATTATTCTTTTCTACAAAATGCAAATATCAAATCATTTCAATTATTTTACTTTGATAAAAAAATATACTATCTCAAAATTAAACTCCCTTTTTTTCTATAATTATCTATATGCGATCGCTCATTCTTACGACTAAAACATTCACCTATGACTCTATTACATTATTTCTAATTATAAACTTTTTTGTTTTAATTCAGTGTTTTTTTTTTGTTTTTTGTTCTTCATTTATAAAACAACAAAACAAAAATCAAGAACAAAAAAACAAAAATAAACACACATTTTACCGTCGAACCATTAACCTTAGCAATACAGAATTTAACAAAAAAGAAACAGAATATTTAAACAATATGTCAAAAACTAACCTAACTCAAAATGCAAACAAAAATCTAGAAAATTTAATAGTAGAAACAGAATTTCCCATTAACCTAATAAAAGACAATATACAAGAAAAAAAAGAACAGAAGCAACACATATAATTAAAAAAATAATCACTAGTGAAATGAAAAACAAATATAAACCAAAGAAAGACAATAAAACAAGAAAAGAAATTAAAAATAAAGTAAAGAACAATAATTTAATATTAACTAAAGCAGACAAAAGTCTAGCAACAGTAATCATTGAAAAAGCAGACTACATAAAAAAACCGAAGACTTCATCAACAATAATAAATGTATACAACTAAATAAAGACAAAACAGAAAACTATCTTAAACAAACAATAAAACTAATAACAACAACTAAAAACATATTCAACATTAATAACAAAATCATATATAATAATAATCCAGAACCACCTAAAATGAATAGCCTAATAAAAATACACAACTTAAACAACCCAATACGTCCATCAATCAACTTAAAAAAAGCTCCTACATACAAAATAGCAAAAATAATAGCACAGAAACTAAAAAGTAACCATCTAGCAAATAACCATCATAACATAAAAAATGCATACGAATTAATAGACAAACTAAAAATAATAAATATAAATGAAAATACATTTTTCACATCATATGATATCACAAACATGTACTCTAACATCCCAGTAGAAGAAACAATAGACGTAATAAGAAACAAACTTAAAGACAACATGAAAACAAACAATATATAACCGAAATAAAAAATAGCCTCCAACTAATACTAAAACAAAATTACTTTGAATTTAATAGCAAAATTTATCCACAGCAAGAAGGTTTAGCAATGGGATCACCATTATCAAGCATAATAGCAGAAATATTCCTACAACACATAGACACCAAAATACAAAATATTATAAAATCATATGATCCAAATGGCATATGGATAAGATATGTAGATGATGGGCTATATGTATCAAATAACAAAAACACAAATGCAGAGAACATACTGAAACAAATCAATAACACATCCTAAAATACAATTCACAGAAGGAAAAGAGAAACAAAACAAAATCAACTATTTAGACATAACCATCACAAGAAACAATAACCACATACAATATGCAATATGTAGAAAACCAACATCATTATACCTAACCATTCTGACCACCCACCACAACATAAAATGGCAACATTCTATTCGCTATTTAACAGAATGTACAAAATTCCCCTAATGAAACAAGAAACTGACAAAGAAAGAAATATAATATACCAAATTGGTTATGAAAATGGATACAATAAAAATACTGTAAACAAAATAGAAAATAAAATTAAATATAAATTAAAAACTGAACAATTAAGAATTAATCAAAATGAACAACACATAAATAATAACAACAACAACAACAAATGGGCCACATTCACATACATAAATAATAAAATGACAAAACTAACAAAACTATTTAAAAACACAGATATAAAAATAGCATACACAACTAATAAAAATAATTTACAAAAACTAAATAGCCCACACAACAAAGATAATACAACAACTAACGGTATATACAAAATTGAATGCCAAGATTGCAATAAATGTTACATAGGACAAACAAAAAACAGCTGAAAAAACGTCATTTTGAACATCTAAATGCATACAAAAAAAAACAGAAATATATAAATACAATTTAGCCACACATGGAATAAACACAGGACATGAATTCCCAGACATAACCAATGTGACACTAATAAAACATATACCACACAAAGGCACCATAATGAACATTTGGGAAAATTTACAAATATACAAACACAAAACAAACAAATACCTGAACAAACACAAATCAATACAAAACATGACACAATATTCAAAGCACTCAACATTGAAAATACACAAAAAACTAACACATACACCACAATCACACACAATAAAACCAATTTGAAGTATCAGAAGCCAACAAGAAGCCACAATAATAATAGTCAACCAACACATATGTACTTCACCAATCACAAAAACCGGAAGGCTGAGGATGGGTACAAGATGGTACCCGAAACATGTTCCTAATAAGGAAAAAAATATCTTGAGGTAAATTCATTATAAATATTAAATATATATATATATATGACATACCTAATCTAATATAATCTAAATGTAATACTTCCCAACACGAATTCTAATAATTCATAGATAGCAACAGCAGTGGTATCGAATAGACGATTTCACTGCTAACAACAGTTTTATGAATTTTTATACGTCTTTGCTAGTAAACGAACCGTCAAGTATGCGCGTACATATCTGAAGATAGTTTTAGTAATTACGTAAAACGTAAATAATGTCGGTCGTTACGAGTATCGCAAGGATCGGCACCTTAAAAAACTGGAATAAATTATTAAACTCCAGAAAAATTAATTCTGACAAATTTGTTTACACTTTTATAAAGCACTGGTACTCGCGTTACAATTACTGCTCTCACAGTAACATAATTTTTAATTATTACTATTTACACGTAGTGGCGACACGTAGAGAGAATGGATCCAGCTAGAGATCTGCAAAAGAGCCCTTGACTATCATCCACGGGGGAAAAGAAGTGTGAGAAGACCGTAAGCGATGGTTGGAACAGAAGGAACAGACTACTGGCCTAAGCCTTAAAGGATGACGAGACGACGACAACTATTCACAACCATAAAAAAACAGTATAAATGAACTAAAATAGTTTGTGACACAAATGGCGGATTTAGAACACTGCGTCTAATTTCTGACGAAACGCTACGTGACGAGCGTTACGTATGCACCATATTTTTACGATATTAAAGAACAATCTACGTGTTTCTTGAAAATTCCAGTGGAACCGGCTGTAATGTTGTATTGTGCGTACGTGATTCTCAACGGGTTAGCTAGACTGTGAAAAGAACTCGCGCGGCCTCGGGTACTGTGTCAAGGCCGCAATGACATACGCTCTAATGTTTGCCTTTATTGCTAATGCGTAGTATATGAATGTTTCTGGATTTTCGGCGGGGTATAAATATAAGTACTCAGCGACGTTCAGTTTGAGTTTGAGTAGCGATTTATTGGAGTGCGATTCGTAGTATTGTGGCGAAGTGTTGCGGGGCAATTGTAATACAACTGTGTTTTACATTAGTTGATATTTTATTGCGTGTGAACAATTTTTATTTGATTTGTTGGAAGAGACTATAGTCTCGTTGATTACAAACTGTTTAATTATGATAATTAAAGCTGGTGATTAGTGACTAAATTGATGTCTTGTATTTTGTTTTCCACTGTACCATACGACGATCAGTTAGACCGTCGTAACAATATATTGTTTACGTCGCATCGGCGAGCGTAGCAATGTAACTTCAACGTGCTGTCGTATTAGTAAGAATGTACGTTAAATAAAATTTATAAACTTACAGTCTCAGACGTAATTACATTCCTCGCGGAGACGGGTGACGATGTTATCAAACTCGTGGAGATACGTATTTTCCTGTCAATTACCGCCAGTCACATGAACGACGCCAAGGGAATTACAATAACTAGTTTGTTCAGCGACCTGTTAGTCAACTTTTGATGGTGACAGTGACACGCTTAACTTTATTTTCAGGCCCATTACAAATCGTTTTGTAATTCTATAAGGTAAAAAAGATTTCATACAGAGTTTTGGTAAGCCGTAGGTGTTACATTTTTAAAATGGTTTGACGCCATAAGTGTCGGTTTTCATCTTACACGACAGACTAACGTAATTAAATAATAATACATATTTTAATTATTTGTGATCTCTCACTAATAAGCTTTTGTGGTGTTCTTTCTTATAGCAACTTTGTTTTTTTAAGC